>LPNX010457646.1:292867-304900 GCA_001517045.1 Pseudotsuga menziesii | reverse complement strand
TAGGATCTTGGAATAGTTCATTGAAAGTTAATTCTCCAAGATCACTAAACGACAACAACTAGGTGTCTGTCCAGGGAGTGTGTGAAATCCTTGGTATAAACAACATTCTCAGGAAGCTCCTCTCAAAAGGGAGTCAAGCACTAGGCAGTGTGAGTGGTTGTTGATTGGGATAACCCCTAGTCGAGAACTGTGTAGCACCGGCGATATAGCCAGGATTGTATTCGTATCTGGGGGCTCTTTCGGGAGTTTCGGGCTTTGCTAGCCTGCCCATACGGTCAATCCCTCCTATGACTGTCTGCCTGAGCGTTGATTATATTGAGGTGACCTTAGTGAACTTACCTAGGATATCAAGGGGGTACGTGTAGAGGTTATTCTGCATGTGTCCCGGCCAGGTTGGGGTCGAACAGCCTAGTCGCTTTACGCGTTGAAGCAGAGGGCCACAATAATTGGTTTCAAACCTCCACTTGTGGTGACAAGGGCCTCTCAAGCCTCTCCTAGGTGAGACATACCGGCCACATTCGGGAGCTCACTTATCTAGACCTTTTTTGCTTGCTTTTGGCTTTAGATTTTATAGTGATTTCTCTGTGCACGCTAGTTGGCTTAGGGTTGATGTAAATAGAGAGTCTTTGCTTTTTTGTTGAGTCATTGTGGAGTCGGGTGCGGTTTTACGCCGTTCTCGTCGGTTAGCAGGACTTCCGCCTTCCACTTCTACTCCTCCTTTGGGAGAGGGGGCTAGACTGTCCAGGCGGACTATGTCACACATTGATTCACACACCATGGAGGATCATTCAGAGACTATTCCTGAGCCACCTCCTCCTATTCATATTGACGATGGGGAACTTACTCCTACATACAATCCCTCACCTGACCTAGCTGAGATCGGTCCCGTTATTTCGTAGATAGGATCTTTGCATGATAGACCTACTCATACTAGGCCATATTCCCCATTGACCCGTTACCGGTATGGAATGTCGGATGATGCCGAGACTCACTTTGACCCTCCTAGCACTAGATACGGTAGTTATGTTATGACTGGTTTTCCTATGCACGATTTGACATTTCATGTTGAATCCGACTATGAGCCTAGCACTATGCCTGGGGGCAATCCCATGCCTTACCTTGCGGAGAGGTTTGGGAGTACTAGTCACATTGCACCTTCCATCCCAGCGGTGGAAGCTCCATCTTATATACCTTCTAGGTCTAGAGTTAGTGATCCGATAGGAATTCCAAGTTCTAGATGAGTGACGATAGGCACTAGTACATTTCTTCTTACAGAGATTCCTTCATCCTCGCTTCCGAGTTCTTTAAATGTAAACCCTCCACCTTACTCTCGTGGTCCTTCGAGTTGGCACATAGCTACGAGTCAAATCCGTACTACGATTACTAGACCAGTTGTGTCTCAAGCCTACATACCACCCGTGGTTTCGGGAGGTTATATTCATGTTTCTCGAGGTCACATTGATACTTCCACGACATATATCCCTACTTTCGGTATGTATATTCCTACTTCCGGAACGTATCTTCCTACCGATGGAGTGTCTCATGGGGCATCGCAAGCGATGACCTATGGACCCTACTATGGGGCACAATATGGACAGGTCTCTCCACCTTATGGAAGCGGGTATTCACAACCTGCTTACTCTCCTAACTATGGCGTTGTAGCTCCTACTAGTCAAGGTCCACCTCATTATGCTACTTCCACACCACCCTATATGGGTCATACAGGAGGAGGTCACTATGGACAAGGTCATGGTGGTAATCAATCCTATATGAACCAGGGAGCAGTCCATAGACCTCATCATCCTAGGCTCCCTTTCCTCGCAACACTCAATTTACCTGACTTATCGAGACTTACGAACGATCCTGTGGCTCATGACCCAGCTTGGCTGGCTGTCCCTACCAAGCTTCCTTCGGACATACCTAAGTTCGAAGGCAAACCAAGAGAGGATCCGAGTGAACACGTTACGACATTCCACCTATGGTGCTCTTCCAATTCATTGCATCAGGACTCAGTCCGTTTGAGACTATTTCAACGCACCCTTACAGGGCCTGCGGCGAAATGGTATATAGAGTTACCTAGGGGTGCCTTTACTTTGTTCAACGACCTTGCGATGAATTTCCTTAATCACTTCTAGCTACTAGTGCGCTATGATGTTGGTACTGAACTCTTGTCGACATTTTGGCAAGATAAAGCCACCCATATTTCTAATCATATTCAGGAGTGGTGTAGACGGAAGAGATTAATCAAAGCCTTTATACCGCCAGAGTTCCTCCTTGAGTGGTTCCTCAAATCTTTATTTCCATATATCGCGAAGGATGTTTCCACATCCGAAGTGCAGAATGAGGAACAAGCCATATTTAGGGTGCAGGAACTAGACTTGATCTATGCTCAGTCTGGTTTGTTATATGAGATTATACCTAATGCTCCTCGTTCTAGTTTTGATCCCAAGGTCAAACCTGGACCACATGCCGATGGCATTGTGGGTAGTGCAAGTAAGAAACCTGCAGGTTCGGTTGTGAAACAAGTTGCTCAGTTGTCTATCAACCAATCTACCTCGGGACAAGCTACGGCTTCATCTCAGCCTGCCCAAGCGGGGAATGTACTTGCTGTGCAATCGTCCGACCCGAAGGGTAACCAGCAACCCGGACGAAATCGAAAAAAGGGTAAAAAAAACAATAATAAGAAGGGTGGGAATAAAAATGAGAATGCCAACAATAATGACAAGAACAATAAAAATGCTAAGGGGGACAAGCAGAATAAACGTAAGGTTAAGTTTCCTTGCAAGCTTTGTAAGGATGATCACCTCACTTACTTGTGCCCTAGGATGGATGAAGCTTCGAAGTTCATAGCACAGGGCCCAGCTGTGTTAACAAACCCTTTACCGCATAACCAGAATATGAACTCGAAGTCCCATGATCAATCTAGTGATGAAGATCCACCTGAAACTAGTGGTCGTGGGTGCATTAATATGGTCCATGCCGTGAAAGTTGTGACGCATGCAAAAGATTATTCTTCGTCACAACCCAACCCGAGCAAAGAACCTGATCCACTAGGAACCCCTTTGCATATTGAGAAACCTGCGGATAAACCTGAGGCTGCACCTCACATTCCTAAGGGGGTACTTAAGCGTTCGGATCATAACCCAAATTCCTGAGCCGCCCAGAATTATTCAGTTGTCGAGGATTTGGGTCATACTCCTTGTGCGATGTCTGCATTGGAAGTGCTTCAGAGTTGTCCGTCGCAAAGGAAGGATTTTCTTTCCACTCTTGGTGTGAATGGTGATGATTCTTCCTCAGTGATCAAATTTGAAACCGCAGGACATCAGCCTCGCTTGCCCTACTATGTGTCCCTTTTGGTGCATGTAGAATGTCTTAATATGATCGTCAAGCATACTTTGATTGACGAGGGCGCTGCTGCTTCTGTGATGTCTTTGTCTTGTTGGAAGGGTCTTGGTTCTCCTGAGTTGTCAAAGTCTACAACCATGTTAATTGCTTTTGATGGGAGATCGTTTAGGCTACACGGTATCCTTCCTTCTCTTAAAGTCCGTTTGGGAGGGAAGACCGTTGCGATAGAGGTCGAGGTCATTGATGCACCCCTTGATTACAATCTCTTACTGGGAAGGAACTGGATGTATAGTATGCAAGCCGTTGCATCTTCCATATTTCGCATTGTATGCTTTCCTCATAATGGGAAGATTGTAACGATTGATCAGATGGCATTCAAGAATCCGCCTGTTAGTGCATATTCGGAAGTTTTGGTTCCGAAAGTTGAACATTCCTAGCTGGCAACTGGGAGTGTGGGTGTAGGTATGTATCCGTCTCTCATGGGAACCTTTAGTTGTCCTACACCCGTCCTCATGATAGGATCTAGTTTCAATGGTGCTTCCACATCTACGAGATCGGTGCCTTTTCGCACAAATCATATGGGAGATCCTTGGATTCTTCCTTCACCGAGTCCTTCGAGTGAGGCCATTGAGACGAGTGTGCCATTGCCTGCAACCATGATAGCTTACCAAGCTAATCTTCAATCTGATGCAGAGCCTTCTTCTTCTTCTTCACGGACAGAGGAGGAAGACCCATATGTGCTTCCGGCATGGGCAGTACAGTCTTCTCATGCCCACGACTGCCTTGATACGGTTTTCCCTTCAGATGAAGTGATCATTGAGGCTATGTTGGGATTTGAGCCACCATGGGAGGAACTTCATCATAGATCATATTTCCTTCCAGAACTTGACCTTTTGGAGCATGAGGATTATAGGGAGATTCTTAGACAGAAAGTTGGTAGACCCATGATTCCATTAAGCTCTCCTGGTCAGATGGCTGATGGAAACATGGCAAACATATCGTCAACTATGCCTATCAACATTTCTCGCAACCCTGGTACAATTGAGAATGTCTACATTGGGGCGGATTGTTCCCAAGATGAGATTCGCGAGTATACCAAGCTGTTCAAGGAATTCCGTGATGTTTTTGCTTGGTCTTACGATGAGATGCTAGGGATTGACCCTCGGATTGTCAAACACGAAATTAAGACTTACCCCAATGCTAAGCCTGTTCGACAGTGTTTACACGCGGTAAATCCTAGGAAAGAACCCGCCATAAAGGCAGAGATAGAGAAGCTATTGAAAGCTGGTTTCACCTATCCCGTTCCCTTGATGGAGTGGGTTTCAAACCCCGTTCCGGTGGATAAGAAGCAAGGAGCAATCCGTATATGCACTAATTTCCGTGATTTAAATCGTGCCTGTCCTAAGGATAACTTCCCCACACCGTTTATTGATCATATTTTGGATGAGTGTGCGGGTAGCGAGGTGTTCTCCTTTATGGACAGCTTTTCCAGGTATAATCAGATTCAAATTAAACCCGAGGACCAACATAAGACCGCATTTATTTGTCCTTGGGGAACATTTGCGTATCGGAAAATGCCTTTCGGCCTTAAAAACGCTGGATCTACCTTTCAGTGGGCAATGACCTTGATTTTCCACGATCTCAAGTCCATTATTAAAGTATTTTTGGATGACCTCGCTACTCATTCTCGCATGAGGATGCGTCATTCTTATCACTTGAGATTGGTGTTCGAAAGATGCCATCACTATGCTTTTAGATTAAACCCTCATAAGTGCATATTTTGCATGAAATCAGGTCGTTTGTTAGGATTTATCGTTTCGAAAGAGGGTATAAGAGTCGACCCTTTGAAGGTTGAGGCAATACTTCAGCTGTCTCCCCCGTGAAATATTCATCATCTTCAGTGTTTGCAAGGCATGGAAAACTTCCTACGAAGATTTGTTGTCAATTTCTCCAATTTGACTAGAGGTTTCATGTGTCTCCTGAAGAAGGATACTCCCTTTGAATGGGATGAGTGAGCCGAGGAGTCCTTCGATGCACTTAAGCGAGCCCTAGCATCGGCCCAGGTGATTAGTCCTCCGGATTATAGCCGTGATTTCCTATTATATGTGGCCATGTCTTTAGAGACGATTGGGATGGTTTTGGTTCAGGAGGATGAGGAGCTCCAGGAGCATGTCATATATTATCTGAGCCGAAACCTTATTGATGCAGAGATTCGGTATTCTCATGTCGTGAATCTTGCCTTAGCTACCGTACATGCGGTGCAGCGTTTGAGACATTATATTCTCCTTCTCCAAACCTTGGTTGTTGCCCATGTCAATCCATTTCAGTTCATCCTCATACGTAGGATGATTGGGGGAAAATATAATAAATGGATTGTCATCTTGCAAGAGTTTGAGCTTGAGTTTGTTTCGGCAAAATCGAAGAAATCTTTAATCTTTGCAGAGCTCATATCATATTTTCCGAGCGAGGCTGAGGAGTCGGTATGTGAAGATACGTTCATTGATGAACACATTTTTTTGATCTCAACGGCTGACCCATTATACGGTGATATCATAGTATATTTGCAAATGCAGAGGACCCCTACTCACCTCTCGCGAGATGAGCGACGTCGATTACGTCACGTTTCCAAGAACTACCTCATAGTGGACAATACTTTGTACCACCGTGGAGTAGATTCCCTTTTATGACGTTGTTTAACTCATGATGAGGCTGAGGTAGTGCTTAATGATTGCCACGGAGGGGCATGTGGTGGTCATTTATCTGGGCTTTCTACAGCTTAAAATATTTTGAGAGCAGGATATTTTTGGCTGTCGATCTTCAAGGATTGTATTGAAGCGGTCAAGAGGTGCCACCCTTACCAGGTGTTCGCACGTAACATGCGCTCAAAGCGTGCCCCGTTACACCCTATTATCACCACCGGTCCCTTCACCAAATGGAGGCTAGATTTTATGGATTGCAACCTAGCTTTGGCTGGGGGGCACCATCATATCATAGTGGCTGTCGATTACTTCACGAAATGGGATGAGGCAATGCCTACAGTAAAATTCGACGGTGAGACAGCCGCTCACTTCGTATTCAACCAAATCATCTCTAGGTTTGAGATTTCGAGAGAGCTTGTCACTGACCATGGCTCGCACTTTCAGAACCGTATGATGCAAGAGTTGGCATCCAAGTTAGGATATAAGCAAGAGCACTCCTTTCTTACTATCCTCAAGTGCATGGATAGGTTGAAGCTGTGAATAAATCACTTAAATCCATTCTCCAATGAACCATCGCACAAAGCAAGACGAACTGGCATATTATGTTGTTCCCTGCTTTGTGGGCATATCGAACCGCGGTAAAGACTGCCACTGGTTTTTCTCCATATCAGCTTGTTCATGGAGTGGAGTTGATATTGCTGGTTGAATGCGAGATTCCTTCGTTGAATTTAGCCGTAGAACTCTTACCAGACACTTCACCTTCGGAGGAGCATTTGGTTCACCTTGAGCAACTCGATGAGCAGCGTAGAAATGCCTTGGTGACTCTAGAGGTTAATAAGCGTCACGTGAAGGCCCAATACGATAAGTCTGTCCATCTGAGAGTGTTTAGTGAGGGAGACTTGGTCCTTTTGTGGGATCAATCGAAAGAACCCTTGGGGTCAGGGAAGTTCAATCCTATGTGGCGTGGTCCTTACGTGGTCAAGCGTGTATTAGAGAAGGGTGCCTACGAGTTAGTGGATTACGAAGGGACAGTCTTGGCGGAGCCTAGAAATGGGATCTATCTTAAAAAATACTATGCATGATCTTTAGCCAAGGCTGTTTGTTGTATATTATTGTACATCTTTTTTGCATAGTTAGGTCTTGTTTATCGTGATCGGGTTTGTGATTAGTTTCCATTTCTTGTGGCAGATGTCAATGGAATCTTCCACCTACATAGGATTCGCGGATGGTGCAATCCGTCACACTCAACACTCAGCCTCAGCTTCTTGGGTGATCTATACTCCTATGGGTCATGTACTGTCTTCAGGAGGTGTATGTCT
The DNA here is from genome assembly GCA_001517045.1 of Pseudotsuga menziesii. NCBI lineage: Eukaryota > Viridiplantae > Streptophyta > Pinopsida > Pinales > Pinaceae > Pseudotsuga > Pseudotsuga menziesii. The sequence goes on along the minus strand of LPNX010457646.1, from coordinate 297,537 downwards.
ACAGCCATCTTCCAACAATGTTGCTGAATATAGTGTCGTTATCGAGCTTCTACAGGATGCCATTTTGCATGGTGTTCTCTCTCTTGAGGTACGTCTTGATTCAGAGTTAGTAGTGTCACAGCTCAATGGTTTGTACCATGTTAGAGATCCAATGTTATTGAGGATATTCTTACGTGTGAGATTGCTAGAATGGAAATTTGAGAACATAACATATATACACATTCCAAGAAATTATAATCAAATTGCTGACTCATATGCTAACTATGTGTTAGATTGGCATTTGTTTCATTCATTATAAATTAATCATAAACACAAGTTTTACACATGTAAATAAATAAACTGATCACCATAAAAAAAATTATATATACATCAAAAATGTGGTAATACATAGTGTCATAATACAAAATTGGGGCTTTGAAAGCCACCATCATATACATGGTAGTACAAAAAAGATACACTCCCAGGTGTCTAGTCCTGTGGAGGTGGATGAGGGTTGTGATCATGATATGTCACCACGGCTCTTGCTAGCCACCGGAATAAACACACCCATGCGCATGGTACACCAACCACCTATCTATGCATAGCCTCAGGCAAGTCCTCGACTTGCGCCATGGGAATCCTGTGAGTCAGTCGCACGAAGTTGGTATGGATGCTTTGGAGCGTTCGCTCCACATCCAAACCGGTGATATCGTCTCCTCTTCCCCTCCGTCTATGATGTGGGAAGCCCTCTGGTCACCGTGGTCCCACATCTGCACATGAATAGTAGATGTTATTATGTATTGTCACCCAAAACCATGTCTTTTTTATTCCATTAATCAAGAAAACACAAAAAATTAAATAATTCAAAATTTTTTAAAAGAGTAAGGGTCGAGATTCGTTACCTATGTCTCCATATGCTGACCTTGGTGGTAATGGCATGTCCGGGTCTCCCTGGAAGTCTATCCCTGCATAAGGGTAGTCCTCTATGGCAACAATTTGTCGTCGCCACCATGGAAAAAAGTCTGCTGGATAAGGGTTGGCCACCCTACCACCCCCCCAGTCTGTGCATCACGTCTTCCCAACGTCGTTGGGCCGGATCTCGAACCCCGTGGAGAGGAACATCCACTCTAGGGCTCAATATTGGAACACGCTCGAAGAAAAATGTGCTCAAGATACTACTAGACCCGAAGTTCCATATCCTACCTGCCTTGCACTCACTGAGCTGATGTTTCATGTTGCTCAGTAGGAAAGTGCTCCAGTCATAGATGGTTGGTGTCATGCACTCCATCGCATAGAACATCAGCGGCTGAGAGGCCTGATGGAGTGATGCTAAGCCTACTATCCTGCCCAGCGTCAGTAGTATGGCCTTTAGACCCAGCACCTGTATAGCGTTGGTGGGAACTTGGCTCCCCACCTTCTCCGTCTCTGGGTAGCAGTACACAGCTATGTACTCGTTGATATTCATCCCATGACCTGGCCCTCCTCGGGCATGAAGGTTCACCATCTCACCTCGCCGTGATAGACCTGTGATAAATTAGATATCCTCCACCTCAATGGTGAGGGACATGCCATCTAGCCAGAAGGACTCTGAGTCCGGATCCCAATAGTCTACAAGCATCTGTAGTAGTCCTGGTTTGGCCCTCAAGCCACCTAGGCACCAAAACTTGTAGAGTCTGCACCTTCTTAGAGCTTCTTGAGCCATTCTGTCAGCCCTTACTGCTTCCTCTACGTCACCATGCTTGCGTTCTCGCCACTCTAGCACCATCCTGCATGAGAATTTGACCAAAATGTGCATTAGATTCTTGTAAATCCTTATGCGCAGCGTCATACAGGTCTGTTTTGAAAACAGCCGCGTATGTACACGGTTTCTGGTCCCTTTTCCACGTATAGCCAGCCCTATACGCGGAAAAATCCTTGATACCTACGTGGGCCATAGCGCTCATGTAAGTTTGTCTTTTAAAAATTCATTTGACCATGAAAAATTATAAAAATTGTATTGAAATGCAAGCAGAGAACATGAGTAAATACCTGGAAGAATCGGTTGTGAATTCCGCTAGCTGGATCTCCTGGAATTTGCAGTTGAATATCAGAGCTCAAATGGGTAAAAGTTTCAAATGATTTCTATTTTTTACTATTTATAGAAAAAAATTTACCCCCTTTCCTATAGTTTTGACCGTTTCTAACCATTTTGGACCGTTTCTGACCTAATTGGTGATGTAGAAGACTGTTTTCAGCGCCGTTTCAGCCTTTGGATTGACCCGTTCGTACTGATCTTAGGTATAACATATACACTGGCATATAGGTTAGGCTCACTACCGTTTGCATTTTGCATGACCTTATGACCATGTCACTATATCCTTAGGTACGAACCCACTCTATTATGTCACGGAACCTTCTTGCTGCTATAGAAGTGGCATGATATGAGTGGTAGACACTCACCTTACATGGGTACCCTAGTTAGCGCCTTATTTGCATTTGGTGCCCATGCCGATGTTTCCCTCTTTAGGGTGTGGGAGTCTGTTGTATAGTATTGCCATGACATTTAGAAAGAGCCTCATACTCCTCTTGATCTTATGCTGGCCATGACCCCCCGGACTCCCTTGTATCAAGTTGTGGATGCATTATCATGAGATTTTCCTGTCTTATTGAGCTTTATGCCGGCTCCCCTGACATTGCATTTCAGCCATATAGCCCGAGCTTGTCTCCTCCTAGTTTGTAACTATAAAGCTAGTTTATTCTTTTTTCAAGCTTTTCGAATAACTGAAAAAGACCAAAAAAATCAAAAAACCAAAAAGCCGGAAAAGAAAAGATATTATCTTTGGCAGCTGTCGAGTCGTGTCTCCTTCGAACAGAGCACTGTATATCACATCCATTGGTTGGGTTATAGTTTGACTTTAGGAGCTGTACTCATTATGTGATTTTTATCTCCACCGACTGGTTAAGCTTCCAGTCCCTATGGAGCCTCTATTGATGCCTCTTGCATCATAGAGATGTCCCAGTTTGTATATCAAGTCTATACTGCCTTCATTCAGTCACCATACGATGTTATGCTCTTGTTCGAAGGAAGTTGAAACCTGAGTCGTCCATTCCTCAGTTATCTTGAATTTGCATGTCGGCCATTCCCGGTACAGTTACTGGTTCGTGCACCTTATGATTGAGTTATTCCATATTATACAGCCTTGCTGAGTACCTCATATTGGATGATGGGGGATGCCCTAATGCCCTCCTTCCAGCGGATTTCATCCCATTGACTTCAGATCATTTATTCTGGGATTGGAGTCGAGAGTCATTTTGAGTGCCTTGAGACTTGTAGCCATCAGTGGCAGGTTCTCTCGCCATCGATAGTTTTGGGAATACATCAATGTCCCATGATCGATGGATTCTCCCAAGTGTTTGACCTCAACACATTTATTCACACTTGTTAGTTTGCACTCTAGTACCTTGATTCCCATTTTCATTATTGGTGGGTGATCTCGCGTCTGTTAATGGTATACATCAATGACCGGTAATTAGATGATGGACTACTATGTTCGACCTCGACACCTCTATTCACATAGTAGGACATGTACTCATAGCAGTTTGTGTAGAAGACCTTCCAAACTGGTGGCATCCACTATATGCTACCTCCTTGATCGTGCCCGTGTTCATGAGATTTCAGCTCTCGTGACTTGTTCCAGTATATGTCAGACATTTCCAGCCACTATGGAGATCTTGATCTGTTATATATCTTCAGTCTTTGTGGAGATCATGGTACTTTGTATATCTTCATCATGGAGATTCTGATCTATGTATATTGTACGTGGTGATGACCACATATGTGTTATCATGTTTCATGCCTATTCATGGCCATTGTACTCTTATGTATCCAGGATTTCTATATGTATTTGCAGTTATATGCAGAGTTGTATTATGGTATTATGCTGATTGGGTGGCTGGTCTTCCATTTTGGTACCTTCATCACTTCACTTCTAGGATGGACTTATAATGTATTTCGGCCATCGTATAACACCTCTGATCTCATACACTAGGGGGCATCTGTTATAGCGGATTTCACCACACTAGGTGAATCACACATTGTATGGCCTTCCCCTGTCCTGCTGCAGACTCATTAGCCCCTATGGACCACTTTTTGTCTTTTGATGTATCATTGACCATCCCTAAAAACATTAGAAAAATGATATACACGGAATTTTCCCCGATAACCGCGTACATTCGTGGATATTCCCTCTATAGTCGCGTACATCGGGATGTGTACATAATCCAAAATCCTTTGGAGCGTTCCTTGACTTGGATCTGACTCATATGACTCCTGGCCTTCCATATGCCTTGAGATCGCACGGATTCGACCTTTCAGTATCCATTTGAAAAGCTATATAAGGAACCCATTGAGACATTGAAAGCATAAGAGAGAATTGAGAGTATTGAAACTATAGTCCATTGTTGCCAGAACTTATGCTTGAGTCTACATCCCTTTGTCCCTTGGAGCACTGTTATGTTCTTCCCAAGCTTTCCTTTTTCTTGTAAGCTTGCTATCGAAGTGATGGAGGATTGAGGTGGTGGAGGCCCAAGTGGGGGATTCAATTTCTCCGGTTCGCAGACGTGCCGTCAGAGGTTGTCACTTGTAATCTCTGATTCATATTAATAGAAATATCTTTTCCTGTCCAGTAATGTGTATTTGAATGAATATTGGA
>LPNX010457646.1:131476-286780 GCA_001517045.1 Pseudotsuga menziesii | reverse complement strand
AAAATGTAAACCTAGGTATTTGTTAACCGCAGAAGTGGGAACTAACCAAGGGTGACAACCCCAGTTCAATACTTCGAAAAGAAGAGGTAGAAATGAGGAAAAAGGCCTACCTGGCAAGGCACTGTTCGACTGGAAAGAAAAAACTGCAAACTTCCACGACGACGCCACCTAGGAATGAGGTACTGGCAGTGAGTATAGTGTCCTACTCAAAATGACAATGACAACGGGGGAAATTCGCATAAAAACAATAGAAAATAATAAACCCCAATCCCCCAATATATACATCCCGGTAAAAAAAAAATCGATGGGAAAACATAACCATCGGGTGGCAAAATGACTAGGGAATCAGTGATCATGTCAGCTGCTTCTCCGCAATGAAAGACGGTGAAATGACTACGAGATTCGCAATGTCAAATGAAGCATCGAAAAAATAAAAAACTTCACATCGGAGTCCACCAGACCAAGACCTCGGACCAATAGTTGGTTGAAGCGCCGCAACAGCAGAAACCATAAAGACACCGAGTTCCGCATACCATTCAAAATTGGAGGTAAAGAAAACAAGACTTAAGCGAAAAGATTTTCCAAGCAGTAAACATAAGAAAACTAAATCGGAAGAATAGTGCTTTCTAGAGCCGCAACGATGGGAGTCAAAAATTCTAAGGACTTGATAATCAAACGGGCGGGAATCGAAAGAGGTTAATACAACCATTGGGGGGCTCGCAATACATCATTCGTGACGGAAAAAAATGTAGAGACAAAAGGTTCCGATGGTATTCCAATAAGGCCACCGATAATGAGAAAAATCAAAGTAAAGCACATCGGAGGCAGTATACCTTGGATCGGACCATCTCTCAACTGCATCTCCGCAACGGCAGGCGCATAGTTAACTGCATTTCCGATCCATAGTTTCGACAACTTCCAACGGTAGGGTAAGAAATCAATGTAAGCCATAGAACAACATTAACAACATTGGCATAAAAATATTCCTTGAACCAACATTAGCAAAATCAAGCAAACCCAAACAAGCTGAGCAAAATAAGATAATAAGGAGGGTCCCAAAAATTTTTAGAATTTTGGGAAAATGTTGCAGCTGCAACACATCCTAAATTTCCACAGTCATTACCAGAATGTCAAAATATCAGTCCTTTCTGGGTAATTTATACGATTCCTTCCATTGAATACATACATAAATTGAGAATGAAAATGCAGGTTTCTTTTATTTGAAAAAAAATATAGGAATAATAGAGGTTCTATTTCATTCTTTTTTTTCCTTGTAGTTCTCTGCCTCTCCCCTCTGCTAACTCTTTTTAGACTAACTCCACTCTTTTCTTCCAACTCACGTTAACAAACTAACAAACCCTTCCATAGATTTAGGAATTTACTAATTTTAGGAACAACTAACTCCTACTAACTAGCAACAACTAACCAGATGTCCCAGTCTCCTTACAGGGAGCTTTTGATACTCATATAATCCTATATAAACTACAGAATTTACAACGATGCTAACTTTCTACAAATTTCAAATTAATAAACGCTTATTAAACTATTTCCTCTAAACCCTTAGAACCATTTTCTCAAGCCACAACCTGTGATCAATGCATCACATCGATGTCTTTAACTTGATGCTCCTGCATCAAAAATTAATTATGAAAATTGTCAAGGATTAGAGTGAAAAATGAATATCTTGCATGTGGATCATTTCTACATTCATAGTGACTTATGAGAATCCTATACATTGGGTATTTTCCTCTGCATTAACTTATTTGTCAATGTCATTATAGTTATAACTTGAAACCTCTTACATATGGATTTGGATACAATATCAAAAGACCAAACTAGTGTTTTCTGCAAGATGCATATTATCCCCTTCCATTCTCTACTACCCAATGGTATCTTTTTGGCCATGGGATTTACCTATCCTCCCTGGAATCAATTGTCTTGGATTCATTGTCTATGCAGTCATATTTTTTACACAGACCTACTTTATTTTTCTTTAAACTTGCAGCCCTTTCTTTTGCACTTGTGAACACCAGAATAAATATGTGAGACCACGGTTGGATATCCAGATCACCAAATAACATCCCCATTCCTTTGGATTAATTTGTTGGTTTGAGGACAATAGTTGGTGGGCATTTGAAAATATCCTTCTGTAAGTGGTTTTAACACTTTAGGCAGACAAAATTTATTTTTAACATGCAAACCTTTTTTTCTTCAACTTGGAAAATCCGTATCTCACACGTGTGTTCACCACATTAGGATATGATACTATGGATAGATGGATATATCATCAGAGAAGAGAATCATACTTTTTAATAGATTTATTGGCACACACAAAGCCTCTAGCGAGAATTTCAAAATGGCTTCTTAGACAAATTTTTTTCAATTTGGAAAATTTATATTTCACACATGTGATCTTTATTACGGATACTGAACCCAGGGATAGATAGAAAAGTTACCAGATAACAGACCCACAAATTTGGATGAAATTATCTACACAACCACATCTTATGGCGTGCATTTCCAGACCACCTCTTCAATTCTTGTTTTTAACACTTGGACACATTTTCATAGTTTATATTTGGTGGCCATTATGATTTTTCTCATTTTGACAGATGTATTCCTTGCACATGTGATCTCCAAAAAGAAAAATAAAACCATGGATAGGTAGAAAAATATCCAAGGAACAGACCCATGTGATCTGATGAATTTTTGGGCACAGGAACAACATGTGGAGAGCATTTCTAAATGACCTTTTATTACTTGTTTTAACACTTGGACAACTGTGCCATTTTCAAGTTGAATTTTTTATTTCACCAAAACCTTGAACCAATGTCACCAAATGATGTATAATATCTAATTAATCACAACACAACTCATTTCACCATCAACATATTCTTCCTCTGACCTAGGCATGCATTTTAGTGAACTTGGTGCAGAAAATCGCCTAAACCCCTATTTTGGCATATCCATAACTTTCTCCACAAACACTCTTAAGAAAAAATGAGACCATGGTTACAACCTTACAGGATGGGGCATGCATTTTTCTTAAGCTATGAATTACGGTGGTCATTTTCCTAAGGCAATTTTGACTAATTTTCCGAAAAAGACTTGTTTTGGCAGACCCATATCTTTTTCTTCAGGCACTTTTTATGAGAAATAAAACCATGGTTAGATAGGTACTTCAACAAGATTCAGCATGGTAGTTCAAGGTAGGCAGTTACTTTTACTAATGAATTATGGTGGATATTTTCATAAGGAAACTACTTTAGGGAAATTTTTCATCACTTAGACAATCTTGGATTGATTGGTTGTGCAGTCATATTTTTTACACAGTCATACTTTATTTTTATTTAAATTTGCAGCAATGCCTTTTGCACTTGTGAAGACCAGAATAAATATGTGAGACCATGACTTGATATCCAGATCACCAAAGAATATCCCCATGCCTTTGGATTAATTTGTTGGCTCAAGTACAATAGTTGGTGGGCATTTGAAAATAGCCTTCTGTAACTAGTTTTAACACTCGGGAAAATTTCATTTATTTTTAACAGGCAAACATTTTTTTTCTCCAACTTGGAAAATCCATATCTCACATGTGTGTTCACCAGATTAGGATCTGATACTATGGATAGATGGATAGATCATCGGAGAAGAGACTCGTACTTTTTAATAGATTTATTGGCACACACAAAGCCTCTGGAGGGAACTTCAAAATGGCTTCTCAGACAATTTTTGGTTCAATTTGGAAAATGTATATTTCACACATGTAATATTTAGTATGAATACTGAACCTAGGGATAGATAGAAAAGTTACCAGATAACAGACCCAAACCTTTGGATCAAATTATCTACACAACCACATCCTATGGCATGCATTTCCAAACCACCTCTTCAACTCCTGTTTTTAACACTTGGACACATTTTCATAGTTTATCTTTGGTGGCCATTATGATTTTTCTCATTTTGATAGATGTATTCCTTACACATGTGATAAACAAAAACAAAATTAAAACCATGGATAGGTAGAAAAATATCCAAGGAATAGGCACATGTCATCTGATGAATGTTTTGGCATAGGAAAAACATGTGGTGGGCATTTCTAAATGACCTTTTATTACTGGTTTTAACACTTGGACAACTACGGCATTTTGAAGGTGATTTTTTTTTATTTCACCAAAAAATTGAACCAATGTCACCAAATGATGTATAATATCTCACTAAGCACAACACAACTCATTTCACCTTCAGAATATTCTTCCTTTGACCTAGGCATGTATTTTAGTGAACTTGGTGCAAAAAAATGCATGCACCCCTGTTTTGGCAGATCCATAACTTTCTCCACAAAATCTCTGAAGAAAAACTGAGACCATGGTTAGATATACAGGTTAACAATCTATAACCTTACATGATGGGGTATGCACTTTTATTAAGCTATGAATTATGGTGGTCATTTTCCCAAGGCAATTTTGACTAATTTTCCAAAAAGAATTGCTTTGGCAAACCCATATCTTTTTATTTAGGAAATTTTAATGAGAAATGAATCCATGGTTACATAGGTACTTCAACAATATATGACATGGAAGGTCAGGGTGGGAATTTACTTTTACCTATGAAATATGGTGGACATTTTCATAAGGAAATTGTTAACCCAAAAATCCCCCACATAGCTCTCTATGGCCTACACCACCTAAGGAGACCATCTCATGACCCTCATATCACTCCATTTGACCCTCCATTAAACCCCCACACCCTCAAAATAGCCTAAGGATGAAGAAAAGGGGCTAAAACCCCCAAAAAGAGCCCAAAATAGCCTCCTAGGAGCTAAATCCATCAAAAAGGGGCTAAAACCCTAAAAGGAGCTAAAGTTAGGGAGGAAGGGGATAAAGGCTCAGAAAAGGGGCTAAAGCCCTGACCAAGGGCTTAAAACCATAAAACCCCTTGGAAAAGCTATAAAAGGAGGGTGGGGGGCCACTCTCAAAACACTTCTTCGTTTGCCTATTGTTATGCTACCCGTGGATGCTTTGAGATTTTTTCCTCTCAAACCACCCACACTCCCTCTCCTCCATATCCATCTCCATTTAGCCATTGATCCCCATCCAAGAGAGAGAGGTGATTCCACAAGCTTGGGCATGGTGGCCCATTCCCACTAGAGAAGGTATAATTTGTCATGCATGCTTTGTTTATTTGTTTTATATGCTTTCTAACCCTTGTTTCCATTAGCAGGTTTTAGATTTAACAATGTTTTGCAGGTTATTGTAGCTTAGGATTTGTTTGCAGGTTTTAAGAAGGCAGAAGCCTAACCCATTTTCTGTAGAGGGCTTCACCACCATTGCTTCTACATTTTCTTATTTATGTTATTAGCTTAGCTTTAGTTTGCTATTATTTACACCCTGGTTTACTTTATGCTCATAGTTTAGTTTAATGTTCTGTCATTTCTATTTCTATTTTATTTTCTGCATTCCCATCCATGCAGGAACCTACCCTTCTATCCTATAGACAGAAGGGAGCCATTCCTACCCATGTAGCAGGGAGAAATCCTTGCTACAGAAACTACTTTAGGGAAATATTTCATCACTTAGTCAATCTCCAAAATTTTACATAATTACCAAACATTTCCAAAATGATGCCATATTGCAATAATGACTTCCTGCTAGCACTAGAACACCATGATATGTCTTTCTAGCTTCATCACACATGCCACATCATCATACATGCCATGTCATCACTTCCTTTGTCATTAATGAAGTCATTTCATTGAGTTTTCTCTGCCACCATATCCTTAGTTATTCCTTTTTCATTACTGAACTTGTAGCAAGGATTTCTCCCTCCTACAGAGGCAGGAATGGCTCCCTTATGCCTATAGGGCACAAGGGTAGGCTCCTGCTAATGGTGAAAATGCAGAAAAATGAAACGAAAATAACAGAAGCAGAACAGTAAACCAACACTAAGGCTAATAACATAAAACTAAAGCTAAACTAAACTATAAGCTAAGAACAGAACATAAAGAAGGAGATGAATCATTGGTGAACCCCTCTGCAGAAAATGGGTTACTGTTCTGCCTCCTTAAAACTTGCAAATAAACCTAAGCTACAATGGAAAACCAACAAAACAATGTTAATAAAAAAACCTGCAAATGGAGATAAGGGTTAGAAATCAAATAATATTAAGAAGCAAAGAAATAAATATAGAATCACAAATATACCTTCTCTGGTGGGAATGGGCCACCATGTCCTAGCTCATGGGAGCACCTCTCTTGGTTTGGGAGCAATGGCTAAAAGGGGAATGGAAATGAAGGAGAGGGAGTGTGGTTGGTTTGAGAGGCAAAGGTCTCAAAGCATCCACGGGCAGCATAACAATAGGCAATGGGAGAAGTTTTTTGAGAGTGACCCCCCACCCTCCTTTTATAGATTTTCCAAGGGGTTTTAGGGTTTTAAGCCCCTGGTCAAGGATTTAGCCCCTTTTCTGGGCCTTTAGCCCCTTCTGCCCCAACTTTAGCTCTGTTTAGGGTTTTAGCCACTTTTTAAGGGCTTTAGCTCCTAGGAGGTTATTTTGGGTTCTTTTTTGGGGTTTTAGCCCCTTTTCTTCATCCTTAGGCTATTTTGAGGGTGTGGGGGTCTAATGGAAGGTCTAATGGAGTGATATGAGTATTGTGAGATGGTGTGCTTGGGTGGTGTAGGCCATTGAGCGCTTAGTGGGGAATTTTTCGGTTAACAGATTGCCCCTTGATGTGTGAGGGCAGGAGCTCAATGTATTCCCGATGGACATCATAAGATGCTGTGTAGAGGTGGTGCTTCCGGGGCTGGGGCATGGTGGCTTTTGGTTTTTGTATAATTTGGTTCCCATCAATGGGTGAGATAAAATAAATGTGTGACATGTATATGGACAAGGCAGGCATCCCCATGCTCGTGATAATGTCAAAAGAATAATTTGATCTATGCTCTAAAATACAAGAGTCTATCATATACAATTGTTGTTACAATGATGGTTGCCTCCATGTGAGGTTGAATACAATACTGATATGATACATTGGACCCATGGAATTCTCATGGAATGTTATATCTTCATGACTGACGGTCTGCTGGATCTAGTACATAGTTGTGTGGACTCGCTAATTAAGAGTTAGAGTCTCTGCGGTACAAGTATGCTGCATAAATCATAAAGGTATATCGAAGCACTGTTGTGGCTTCTGAACACTGTCTCCAACGCAACCCGAAAATCAAAAGGGACATGACCTATTTAGGTCCCTCAAGTAGACTCACCAATGTGCTGGAGTCAAGTGACATCAGGGTTCTTCGACCAAGTACTATGCGGAACAAACCCTATATGAATCTCAACGGTGCAATGATGGAGTTGAAGTCGAGCACGTGAGAAACAACCATCCCAAGAGGCACTAAGGACTCCTCTCAAGTGGTCCAAGGAACTCATCGATGATGTTAATGAAACCAAGGTACATGGACCTCTAGATCTATCTTTTGGAATATGTGTGTTGGCGTCGACAGAGGGAGACCTGCCCCTACGGATTGATTCACTGAATTAAGGGGGGGGGCGGGAGGAAAGGGAAAGAACTGAACAGGGGCAAGGGGGGAGTGGGAAACTCAAACTTCCTTTGTTTAGAGTATAATGGCAGGGCAGACCAGGTAGCAAATGAAACTGACTCAAGGGAATTGGATCATAGCTGTAATACCGGGAATGTCGCTGCAGATGGGAAATACTTGGAGGAGGTGGACACTTTTGATATTGATGGGATCCAAGGAAGACACATTTCAAAGTACTATAAAAAAAGGTGACCCAATGTGGGGATGCTGCCAAACTATTTTCTATGGGGTGGTCTCTAGGGACACCATTGTGGTATGATCTTATGGATTTTTGGTGAGCTTGAGAAGGTAAATGCTCGATGGTGCTTTCAATTTTAGAGAGTCTGAATGCATGAAGAAGACTCCAGTGGGGGCTCTTTTTCATTGGTAGTCTCCTATGCCCGAAAAAGGATAAAAGTATACACAAGAGAGCTCACCCATATTGGAGGGGATGAGAGACTTCTTTACCATTGGTAGTCGAATTAGGCCGGAAAAGGTTAAACCTATACTGGCTGGACGGTCATTCAAATACTTTTACGAGCATGAACGAAACCAAGTTTGCTCGAAAATATTTTCTTGTTGAGACAGCTGGAAAAGAGCTTAATGACAACTGGTGGTGAGATTTTTCGTAAAGTACAGCCCTCTGCCTGAGAAAGCATAAAAGTATGCAGAGGGGAACGGTCATGGCTTGAGTGTGCCAAGGAGATCCTTTTCAATTGATGGTCTACATGGTTCACAAAAGGAGGTAAATGAGACAATGTAGATGCCCTTTCCTATACTTTAGTGAACGGGAAAGGAAGCAGCTGCGCTCGGTGATATTTTCATTGTTTTAGGGAGTCAGAAAAGAGCTTAAACGAAACTCCAATGTGGTCAACCGATGGTGGCACATGGAGTACCCCATGTCAGGACAATGGACAGAGGTCCAAAGGTCATCCATGTAGTATGGACGGAGCAGAAGGCTCTCAAACATACCAATACATGTGTGGGATAGATCGTGGCAGAGGCCTACGGGTCGGTGCGACAGAGGCACACAAATCAAGGTGGATCTTAGATAGAGATCAAGAGAGCGTGTGTGTGTGGGGGGGATGAACCTGACCACATGCAATGTGAGTACAAGTCTGGAGGCATTTATATGCCAAATACGTGTAAGAAAAATAAATTGTTTTATGGACAGTGGTCTAGAGGTCCGCATAAAGTGCGGTGAATGGAAAAGACAACTATGTGTTAAAAATGCAAAATAAAAGATAAAATTATAGTCCTTAATGGGTGGTGGCCCAAACACTCACATGAGTAGCGGTCGAGAAGTGTGATACAAGTACAGGTCCGTAGACACTTGCATCGTCATGTCATGGCTCGTAAATCGAGGTGACTGGTGGGAAATGGTCTCGAAATTGGTTTATTAAACATGAGACAACGGTCTCAGAAATGGAAATTTGAGCTTGGAGGTGTGATAGGTGTCTCGAACAGGTTTTGGGTGGATTTTGATTAGCAACTAATGGTGTTGCCCCTGACTTGTGCTAAAAAATGTTGAAAAACAAGAAAGGGAAAAAACTACGCTATAAGGGACTCATAGTGGTGGTATTAGGCATAGGATCTTTTGAGGTGCATGCCGTTGCATGGATTCTTCAAGAATCGACAATCTAAGTCAAAGAAGAGGTATGCCCCCTTTCCAAGATGAAGGTCATTGGCAAGGTAGGGTGACAGAATTTGGTATTTTATGGGAAGAACCAATTCCACACTATAGTTTAAATGGAATGGGGTAAAACCAAAGGCAGTCTTACAGATATCCACGTCATCGTGTAAGTGGTGCTGGGATAGATGAGGTGGATCTTCCACAGTCAATGAGACGGAAGGGAAAATGGTGCTAGAGATCATGTAAATGGTATTGGTTGTGGTTTTGGTGGCCTTTCCCATAGTCTCTGTTGGAGGAAGAGGGGCATGCCTGGAGACGAGATGAGTCTTTGGTGGACCTGGAGGTAGGTACAATGTAATATCAATTGTATGGACATGAGTCAACACATCTTGGGACCTCAAAGGTAGGGTAGGTGGTTTAAGGTACCACACATGATCTCCCAGTGTGAAATCTTGTAGATTGTAGGCTACCAAGACAGACTTACTGACGATCTCGGATGGTAGGAAAAGGAAAGGGAAAAGGAAAAGGAAAAGGAAAAGGATCATGTTGATTAGGAATGAACCCCACTATTTCCCTGGTAACTGAGGTTGAGGTTGCGGTGGTGGCTGGGGAAGCAACAGAAGAGACAGGTCTGATGGACCATCGGTGATGGTGGAGACAAGAAGGTCTATAGAACTGGACATGAGGTAAATGGACATGGTGTCTGAAGAAGGAGGTGGTGGGTGAACTTCTTCGATCAAGGTGATCTCAGACTCAAGGGAATGGTAACAAAGGTCAGCAAGAGCCATTCGAAATTCAGGAAAATATTGGCAATGGTGGGAGTAATTTCCATACAAGTCGCAAAGGGCACAAGCATGGTTTTTCCTCAGTGCCTTGTTCCTTACTATTGGCGCGGTTGGGAGTTCAACCACAGGGATGTTTTCATTCGTATCCATGGCATCCAGATCCGCATGGATCACTAGGATTTCAGGTCAGTTCTGAGTTGGATGGCCATGTTGTTCGCAGATAGCATAAGGTGGGACTTGTCGTGGTTCTACAGTGCCTTTGGTGTTCTTGCCCCTATCCCTTTTGGGTTGGGAGGTACAGGTGCAGGTACCGCGGTTAGCTTGTGCGAACCAAGTGGAGGGTGAGATTCAACCATGATAGGTTGCACCGGGGTTAAAACAACCTGGGACATTACTGGTTGAGCTGGTGGATCAAGATACCTGATGACCTCTTGTTTTTTCTTGTCTACCACCCTATTCCTAGTTCAAAGCTATATGAGATCAAGTATATTTGACTTTATTTTGTTGTGTTTTGTGCTTGAATATGCGTTTTCAAGGGTAACATACCAAGATGCTTTAACAGGTGAATTATTGACATTTCTTATTACTTTATTTATCATTTTGATGGATTTCAATTCATAAATGAAACTTTAGCTTTTGATTAAATTTTGATCAATTGACAAGCTCTTGTTTCCCACGTAGTGGTTCTTTTGGTTGCTCGATCCGACACTTGTTTCGGCACTCACTGAACATGTATTGATTGGTTCAGATATTTGGGGGATTCATTTGTCCAAAATTACTCATGGATTTTATTCTTGGTCGTTTCAATTTGGATTATGAGCTATCAGTCATCATTCAAATTCTCAGTTTCCTCCAGAAGTCGTGGCCCTAATCTCAAGCAATCTGGCAATGGCATTCCCGTCATTAATTAGAAACCTGATTTCAGGCTCAATTTCTAAGTAATTGGTTGAGAATTATCCAAAACGGTTCAAAACCCACTTCATAAATGGTCCCGTTTATCCCTAGACGTGAGAAATTTTCATAATTTCTGAACGAATGTAGAGAAATCCTTTCTGGAACAGACGTGGTTTTTCCAGATTTTGGTGTTGGTCGTTTTCTGGGTAGTTGCATGAATTTCTGATTTTTGGGATGGATCTTATCCATCTATCCATGTATAAATAAATCCTTATAAGGATGAGATAGGGGGATAATGTAAAACTCTAATTTTTAATTAATTGATCGACTGTTGCATTTGCTTTCTTAAAGCTTCAATTTCAGATCTAGAAGTGTTGAAGGCCGGGCCCACCTTCAACTCTTGTTATTTGTGAGTAGTTTTGTTTTGTTTTCATTGCTGTAAGCAAACTTGCATCATTTCTTCCTGATATTGTCTTTTATATATGTATGCTAGTAGCCTTATCAACTCACGATTTGGGAAATATATATGCTTACATTGAATTGGTTTATGTTACTGAATGCATGTGGACAGGTTTGGTTGTGTTACCGAACATACTTAGACAGAATATTTAATTACCTCAAGCTCTGTTTGTAGGTTGGATTTGGTGAAATATACATTTGAAGAATAGTGAGGGTAGATAGATCTAGGTTTCTTCTTCTTTCATTTCTAGAATTAGATCAAATTGTAGTACTGAGCATTGAATGATTAAACTTCTTATCCATAGTTCTTATAGTTTACAAAGTTTACAAAGCTTTAAAGTGTTTCAACAATTTGTAGAGTTTTAAAGAGTTTAAAAGACTTGCAGCGCTTATAAAATTTATAGAAGTTTTAGAGTTTACAAAGTTCATAGGGTTTTTAGGCTAGCATTTTCAAACTTGTTATATAGAAGATTGGGATTATGTATTCCTTATTTCAAGATCTTGAATGAGATTAGAGAGAGGAAATTATAGCTCATTAATATTTGGCAGTGTGTATTAGCTAGAACACGTTGATTTCTAGTGTTCATAGATAAATATCGTAGGTTAGTCGAATTGGAGTGAAATGTGGTTTTGTCTGAATATTTTCAATTTACTTTTGTGAGCATAGAATATAAGTGGAGTTGTTTCTTTTGTTAGTAAAATGGCAAATTCATTTCTGTAATTATTTGTGAATGATAGCATTGGTATAAATTAGGGTTAGTTCTTGAAGAAGAGCCATTGTATTTAGTATAGAGTTCTTTATGGATGATTAGTGCAGTCTTAGAGGTTGTGTTAGAATGGTGTAAGACACTAAGATTGATCAAATAGCATTCCTTTTGTAGGCAGCTTTGAGAAATGAAGATTTCTCTGCACAAGTAGGATTTCCTTTAACGAACCATTTGATTGCTTGATTGCTCTTTTGGGAAAATAGATTAACAATTAGTATAGTTTGAAATTGTTGTAGGTTTTATTAATTGGATTTGATAAACTTTTGGACTGTAAAACAGTACTCAACAAGCTAATTTTTTTCCTTAGATTAGACTTAACAACTTTTGGTCTTGGTTGTTCAATAGAGTAGTTAGTTGCATAAACTGTATTCTTTTTCTTTATACATGAGCAAATCAAAATTACCCTAGGCATGAGCTTGAAACCATTTTTTCCCTGCACACATGGTGTAGTGACTCAAAGTTTACGTATCCTAGTTACAATTAAATTGAAGGTAAATTAAGTAGCAATAATTTTACCCAACATTTTGGCGCCGTTGCCAGGGAGTTGCTCCAAGGTAAGCTGGTATTGTGCTCATTTTCTACAAATGTGTTGGCTATGAATTTCAGGTAGATAGGGGTAGATAGGTTTCCTTTACATTACACAACAAGGGGGAGGGGAAACAATAAGACGCAAATATGAATTCACTACGGGATTCCCATGGTGTAACAGCCTAACGCATCCACTTTAGTGGGTTGCCCCAAATCCTTGTTGTTTCCTTCTCGTAAGTGTGTTTTCTTTTTCACATGTTTGATTTATTTTGTTGCAAAAGTGTGTTTATCTTTCCTATAAGGTGTGTTTTCTTTCTTGCAATTTAATTTCATGCAAGTGTGTTTTCTTTTTACGAGTTTGGGTGTGTTTACTTTCCGCAATTTGATTTCAAGAGTGTTTTATTTTATTCAAGAGTGGTGTGTGTTTGATTGGTGTAAATATGTTTTCAGTGGTAGATAATCTTGATCAGAATCATTTAAAGCACATATAAACCAACTAAAAATAAAAACTTGGGTGCTGTAAGAGCCCCAGACACTGATCCTTGTGCGAGAAATGAACAAAACAACCGACAAAAATGGATTCAGAAGTAACCATTAATTTGGGAAAACTTTCTCAAATCCTAGCTGCAGTTGGGAATTCTTTTTATCAGGTAGAACACATCCTGATAGCAGTTAAGAGTTTATCTACCTCTCCTGACATAACAAATGAACCAAAGTCCCAAGAGCCGCAAAAAAATATTCCTTTCCAAATTGCAGAGGAAATTGACAACTTGGGGATTACATCCGATGGAAAGCAGCCTAAAATTGAGGAGGTATTAGCAGATCCTCTATGTACTTCTAAAATCAATCAATCAGAAGAAGGGGATCTACATGATATGATGAAGGAAGGTGAGTACTAGGACTACTTTGAAAGTTGGTTCCAAGAGGTAACCAGACTACAACACCATTTCCTCCTTGAACACCTTTTGTTGCAGAAGCAAGTAAGTCGGTTGGTTCTCCATATCTAGGTAATCATTGCAACAACTTTTTCATATGTGGATAAAGGTATATTTTTAATCTTACTTCGCACTTGGTTACATTGGAAGAATTCATATACTTGAATAGAAATGTTTTCTTTCTTCTTAGGTAGAATAGGAAAATATGTATATAAATAAAAAAAAAGTTGCATGTTTAGTTTAGAAATTAATGCAGCTTCGTTGTTTTTTTTCCCAATAAAATGATAAGATCTTTAACCAGAATTTATACCTTCTCTCCAATCCATACTTTCAGAAAATTTATTATAACAGCAGCTCATAGCCTATAAAAAGGGAAAATGCCGGAGGGTAATATGAAATTGTGACTATTTTTAATAATGGTTCTGCAAACATAAGAACAATTGATGATGAACAGGTTGCATTTGTGGTAATGGACAGTGGTTGAAGGTATTTTCTTTGGTGAGGCTCAGGGTATTTTAAAAAAAAAAAGAGAAGTTTCTCTGTTACCATTGATTCCTTTTTATTTTCAAGAAATTTCCTAACGTGAATTAATCCCTGATAAACGCTTTAAATATTTTTACTGGTTTCACTAGGTTATTGGAATACCTATATCAAATAAATAAAAGAAGCATGTTTTGCTATAAGATTTGTTGTTTTCAGTTCAGTTTTTTATAGACTTGTCCTCTTTATTCATATATGATGTCTATCTACCTTGTTTTGCCTCTCTTAGTGATTTACAGCCTCAAGGGATTTCACTTATGAACTCATAGTATACTAGTGCCATTTGACTTGGTTTCACACTGGATTGAACGAGGATATTTTTACAAGTAGTAACAGTTGGGGACATTGAGTTATTATCCAGACAGGCACCACAATAATTTTATTAGGGATGGTTTTCAAGACTGAAGGTTCTTTTTTATCATTATCCATTGGCTTTCATTATATTAAATATACATATATATTATAACTAATTCCACCCACCTCATTTCTTTCAATTTTTACAGTTATAGGGGTTAGTTGTTCATACGGACAAATATTTATAGGCATGTTTCAAGAAAGATCTTCCAATTTTAATACCATCCCACTACTAGAAGGTTTTCAGAGCTGCTCCCCCACTCATCTATGCGTAAGCAAATTATAAATTTTATATTTAAGATGAATTGGGACAAGGGCCTCTTGTAGAAAAATGGTGTAAGAGGTTAACCCGCCAGGATACTAAACAGGTTTGCTGGCAGCGGGTACCGACCTGTGGTATATACAGGTAAGCCCATCAGGGTACTGAACATGCCTGTTGGCAATGGGGCATTCTGCTTGGTGAATAATTTTCTTAGGTATTACAGTTACCCCACCGGAGTACTGATCAAGCTCGCTGGTAGTGGGTTCTGACTCTAATATATATTTTAAAAGCCTCATTTATACTTTTCTGTGTGAACAATGTACCTATGTAAATGTTAAAGAGAAGTCATGTGGGGTTAAATGAAATTTAAGGGAACTATTTGTAATAGCCAGTCAATAATCATCTTCAGATGCTTTAAGTCTTTGTTACCTGATCCTTACTAGAAGAAAAGGTTTATGCCTCTAGAGTGTATTGGTGTTTACTGATTCAATGAACATAGCTGTGAACCTTATTTTTTTGCCACTCAAACTTTCTTGTGTGAAGTTGAGTCAAATTGGCCAGTACACTATTTTGGGCCTCATTTGGTACTCCTCTTGTCTTGTTTTTAGATGGCACATATTTTGGTGAAGAATTTCTCTATGGATAAAGAGGAAGAAGTCTGTGCTTATGGGTTGAAGTTTTGAATATTTTTAATAGTTAGATGCAAGAGTGAGATTGATAGTCTATGCACTGTTTTTAATTCTGTTTTTGTATTGACAATAATGAATAGTTTTATGACTTAGCTTTATTTATGTGTGGTCAGATGAAGAAGCAACCACTGAATAATGGTAACTATGCAAGGGGCCTGTTGGATAAAACAAATTTTCAGGCAGTTTTAATTGTCTTTTCAACCCACAGAAGTTGGACATTTTGAAGAAAGACAATTATTTGCCCTTGCTTATAACATCATCACCCTGCTAGCAATCATTTCCACCCTAGCAAGCTTGAAAATACTTCTATGTCTGGACATGAAAATACTAGAATCAGACTGGATCAGGTATTGGAATAAGTTCTGCAAAACTAGTAAATTGAATTTTAAAGGTAATGTTCAGAATGCTGGAGTAATATTTACTGTTAAAATCCAGGTATCTTTCTAATTTAAAAAATTGGTGAAATTATGAGGATTTATGTTAACACATTATATTCCATAGAGTTGATAAGCCACCTCTCCTTTGTAAGTAATTTAATGACATATACACCTTGACAAAATTTTACTTTATATTATTGATTATTTTATATCAATAAATCATACACCATTTCTTATGTTTAGTTTGCCATTTTTAATTGTTATGTCATTAATTTACTAAAATCCAAAACCTGAATTCTTGGCTATGAAGGGTGAAAAAGGATTTTCAACACTACGGATTAGAGAAGAATTTATCAATCCTTTAGTAATTATCACCAAGCTCATTACTTGTGAGGGTCGATTATCTACTTTCAAAGCCTGTTACTTTCGATTGCTTGCACATTTTGAATTTGATGGATGAGCAATAATTAATGGAAATTGTGCAAAGAACCTGTTGGATAGAAAATAATTTTTTTAGTCAACCCCAGTTTTCTTCTTCAACTTAAAGAAGTTTGAAATTTAAAAAAAGGCTATTCATCTTTTCCATGGATCATTTTTACCTACAGCATCTCCAATTCTGATGGCAGCAACCTTCCACCTTTGCAAACTTGAGCATA
Organism: Pseudotsuga menziesii; assembly: GCA_001517045.1. Lineage (NCBI taxonomy): Eukaryota > Viridiplantae > Streptophyta > Pinopsida > Pinales > Pinaceae > Pseudotsuga > Pseudotsuga menziesii. Next base: position 270,327 of record LPNX010457646.1, on the reverse strand, counting down.
TTTCTGCATTTAAACCATGAGAATGCTGGAACAAGTGTTGGGTAAGGTACTAGAAAACCTATAAACTGTATGAACTAAATTGCTGAGGTAATTTTCAGAACATTATTCAAGGTTTGAATGCTAAAATCCAGTTATATTTTTAATTTTAAAATAGCTAGATAATATGAGATTTCCCTTGAATATTTATACTTCATAAAGCTATTAATTTTAAAGTTGATTTGTTTTGATTGGATTAATGATTGGTTCCTCAGTCTCATATAGATGAATCTTTTTATTTTATAATCAAAGTCACCTATATATTATAGTATGTTTGATGTCATACATTAAAAAGAGAATTTATAATGGCAAAATTCATTTTTCGGTTAATGACACATTTTATACAATAATTTGTGTCATGAATTAGTTTACCACATTGATTGTTTATATATGACATTATCATTTTAATAGGTGAAAAACATTTTTGCCAATTCCCTTGATCTTACCTCTTCGAAATTTTAATCTTTCCTAAGATCAAATTGCATGTTCCATGCAAATATAACATTTGAACTCATTTTTCTTATCAATAATCTTTCCATAAGTTGGTCTACCTTATTTCTGAAAGCATGTGGTTATTATCATGTTAATTTTCACTTTAGTCCTTCAATGTCAAATCATATGGAGGATTCTTCATTGTCATTCCATTCCTCATCATACCAAATACCAAGATATGATCTTAGGTCTGTCAAACATCAGTTACCTCTTCAAATCTATGCATTGAATATTTCAAACAACGGAATGTTGAATTAACTGAACAATTGCGAGAACATATTGGGTCGATATATTAAACATGAAAATGCAGTGCTGAAAAATGAGGTTGCATTTATGCAAACTTTGGTAGATGACATGACTAGATCCAATTGCAGCCTTAAGAAATAATTGATAAAGAAGGAGTTGATCAAAGCTCAGTAGAGAGACCAATTCCATCTCCGCCTCAAGTACAAGTGTTGTTTAACACTTCAGCTTTGGTTTCTGGAATTTAACCCAAAGTTTGGTCATCAATTTTGCTTTTCAATTTTGTATGCCTGGGGCAAAACTTTCTTGCATTGGGACATGCAAGGTCTTCAGTCTGGGGGAGATGATGACCTCCTATTTTTTCTTGTCTACCACCCTATTCCTAGTTCAAAGCTATATGAGATCAAGTATATTTGACTTTATTTTGTTGTGTTTTGTGCTTGAATATGCATTTTCAAGGGTAACATACCAAGATGCTTTAACAGGTGAATTCTTGACATTTCTTATTACTTTATTTATCATTTTGATGGATTTCAATTCATAAATGAAACTTTAGCTTTTGATTAAATTTTGATCAATTGACAAGCTCTTGTTTCCCACGCAGTGGTTCTTTTGGTTGCTCGATCCGACACTTGTTCCTGCACTCACTGAACATGTATTGATTATTTCAAATATTTGGGGGATTCATTTGTCCAAAATTACTCACAGATTTTATTCTTGGTCATTTCAATATGGATTATGAGCCATCAGTCATCATTCAAATTCTCTGTTTCCTCCAGAAGTCGTGGCCCTAATCTCAAGCAATCTGGCAATGGCATTCCCGTCATTAATCAGGAACCTGGTTTCGGGCTCAATTTCTGAGCAATTGGTTGCGAATTATCCAAAATGGTTCAAAACCCACTTCATAAATGGCCCTGTTTACCCCTAACCATGGGAAATTTTCAGAATTTCTAAATGAATGTGGAGAAATCCTTTCTAGAACAGACATGGTTTTTCCAGATTTTGGTGTTGGTCGTTTTCTGGGTAGTTGCACGAATTTCTAATTTTTGGGATGGATCTTATCCATCTATCCATGTATAAATAAAGCCTTAGAAGGATGAGACAGGGGGATACTGTAAAACTCTAATTTTTAATTAATTGATCGACTTCTGCATTTGCTTTCTTAAAGCTTCAATTTCAGATCTGGAAGTGTTGAAGGCCTGGGCCCACCTTCAACTCTTGTTATTTGTGAGTAGTTTTGTTTTATTTTCATTGCTGTAAGAAAACTTGCATCATTTCTTCCTGATATTGTCTTTTATATATGTATTCCAGTATCCTTATCAACTCACGATTTGGGAAATATATAGTCTTACATTGAATTGGTTTATGTTACTGAATGCATGTGGACAGGTTTGGTTGTGTTAAATTTTCATATGCTTAGCTAAGCAATCAGTATTTCATTTCATTTTCATGACAAAAGCATATAAATAGGATCACTGAAAGATAGACAAGCACAACCATAAAAAATGAACACAAATATTTATTCTGGGAAACCCCTAAAGGGAAAAACCCAGCAAAATCTTCCTCAATATAGATGCCACAAAAAGATAAAAGATAAAACCGTCAAGGAGATCAAAGCCTGATCCTCCTCCTTCTCCAGCTACTTATATTCTCCACTAATGCGCTACACAAGTGAGAGTGTGTGTGTCACAAATGAGGAGCACTACACCTCTATTTATATTCATCCATTCACTTAAGTTAACTCATTTGACATGTAGGATCGCGTTAAATCATGTAGGATCGAGTTACACATGTAGGCTCAAGTAACCACATTGGTGTGATAATGACCCACCTTTACAATTAGAGGGGACTACCTCATGAATCTTATTAGTTCTTCCGATTAGGAGAATTGGGGTACAATGTAATACAAGTGGTTCTCTTGGTAGGACCATCGGGGACCACAAAAAGATACATATAGAATATTCTTTGAAGTTACAATATTTCAACACTCCCCCTTAACGAGAAGGGTGTTCTACAGCAACATCAACAAAAACAAGAGTAGAGATAGGGTACATCATCAACATCAGTAGGGTAACACATCTATAAATCATTGGAAGCTTTTCAACATCATGTAGTCTTCATCTTCAATCTTTAGTCTTCATCATCGACAACATCTTCAGTCTTTGATCAACAACATCTTCAGCATTTTGATCTTTCAATTAGCAATGACATCTTCAGCACTTGGACCTTTCGATCAACAACATCTTCAGCACTTTGACTATTCGATCAGCAATAACATCTTCACCATTTTGACCTTTCGATCAACAACATCTTCAGCACTTTGACTTTTTGATCAGCAGCAACATCATCATATTCTGATCTATCGATCATAATCATCATCACATTCTGATCTTTCGATCAGAAACATCGTCATCATACTCTGATCTTTCGATCAGAAACATCATCACCATACTCTAATCTTTTGATCAGAAACATCATCAACATACTCTGATCTTTCGATCAGAAACATCATCATCATACTCTGATCTTTCAATTAGTATGTCATCATCATACCCTGATCTTTATATCAGTACATCATCATCATCATACTCTAATATTTCGATCAGTATGTCATCATCATCATACTCTGATATTTCGATCAGTACGTCATCATCATACTCTGATATTTCGATCAGTACGTCATCATCATCATACTCTAATATTTCGATCAGTACGGCATCATCATCATCAGCAACAACCTACAATCCACAACTCAAAGACAAAAAAGTCTTTGGATCACTTTTGGACTTAAAGTCCAGGGATGATACAATCCCACCACATTCTCGACAATCGAAGTTACCAGATTGATTACGGGAGAATCAGTCCCTATCACTTTAGGACTAAGTCCAAGGACGATGCAATCCTACCACATTCTCGAGGACCGAAGGCACCGAATTGATTATGGGAGAATCAGTCCCTATCACTTTAGGACTATGTCCAAGGATGATGCAATCCTACCACATTCTCGAGGACCGAAGCCACTGGATTGATTACGGGAGAATTAGTCCCTATCACTTTAGAAATATGTCCAAGGATGATGCAATCCTACCACATTCTCAAGGACTAAAGCCATCAGATTGATTACGGGAGAATCAGTCCCTATCACTTTAGGACTATGTCCAAGGATGATGTAATCCTACCACATTCTCAAGGACCGAAGCCACTGGATTGATTATGGGATAATCAGTCCCTATCACTTTAGGACGATGTCCAAGGATGATGCAATCCTACCACATTCTCAAGGACTGAGGTCACCAGATCTATTATGGACAGATGTCCCGGGATGATACAATCCCTCTTCATTCTCGAAGACTGAGGTCTCTGGATCACTTTAGGGCAAGTGCCCAGGGATGATACAATCCCTCCACATTCTCAAGGACCGAGGTCACCGAATCTATTATGGACAAATGTCCCAGGATGATACAATCCCTCTTCATTCTAGAAGACCGAGGTCTTTGTATCACTTTAGGGCAAGTTCCCAGGGATGATACAATCCCACTACAACATCACTACTCCCCCTTTCGGGGAATATCTTTTCGAACCACACCAAGCTTGTCTTGAAAGTGTTCAAACTTCACTCGAGACAGAGGCTTTGTCAACACATCAGCAACTTGTTCATCAGTACTCACATACTGGAGCTTTATGGCTCCCTTCTGCATCATATCTCGAATGTATAAATATCTAATTTCTATGTGCTTTGATCTATCATGAAACACAGTGTTCTCTATCATCTTTATACAACTTTGGTTATCACATAGAATCACGGTGGTGTCCAACTCTAGGTTGAATAATCCTGACATTAGCTTCCGAAGCCATATGGATTCACAACTAGCAGAGCAAGCTGCTATATATTCTGCTTCGGCTGTGCTTAGTGCAACACTGGATTGATTTCTGCTAAACCATGAGATCATAGCAGATCCTAGACTATAACATCCACCTGATGTTCTTTTTCTATCTGAGATACTTCTGGCCCAATCCGCATCTGTATAGCCATATAATCTATACTAATGGCTATTATCGTAATATAGACCAAAGTCTATAGTTCCTTTCAAATATATCATCACATGTTTTGCAGCTACCAAGTGAACCCGTCTAGGTTGAACTAGATATTGACTTAAGGTGTTCACAGCAAAACAAATGTCTAGTCTGGTATTTGAAAAATACATCAATGACCCAATGATCTGTCTGTAATGAGTCACATCCACTAACTCTGATGAGTCATCAGTTAACAACTTCAGGTTGGAATCCATGGGTGTGGACAAGGCTTTGCATTCCAACATGTTGAATATTTTCAATATCTCTACTGTACACTTTCCCTGATTGAGAAAGATTCCTTCTGAACTTTGCCATACTTCCATACCTAGGAAACAATGCAATAACCCAAGGTCTTTCATCTCAAATTCTTCTGCTAGTCTCTTCTTGATTTTCATAATCTGTTTCTCATTTCCTGTCAAGAATAAATCATCCACATATAGTAGTAGGATGACAAGTTCATCTTCTACAACCTTGAGGTAAAGGTTAGGATCAACTTTACTCTTGGTAAATCCCATGCTTGACAGGAAACTATCTATCCTCTCATACCAAGCTCTAGGAGCTTGTTTAAGACCATACAAGGCCTTCTTCAACTTGCATACATGAGTATGTCTGTCTTCAACTTCAAATCCTTGAGGTTTTTCTATGTAAACTTCTTCTTCAATAACACCATTCAGAAAAGTTGTTTTCACATCCATCTGGTGTAAGTCCCACTTCATTATGGATGCAAGTGCCATGATAGTTCTAATCAAAGTATATCGTGCTACAGGAGCAAATGTCTCTTCATAATCAATTCCCTCTTTCTGAGAGAAATCTCTGGCCACAAATATTGCTTTATACTTCTCGATACTTCCATCAGCTGCATGCTTTATTTTGAATATCCATTTGGAGGATACTATACTCTTTCCTTTTGGTTTGGGAACTATATCCCATACATCATTCTTCATTATTGACCGGTATTCTTCAGTCATTGCTTCTACCCATTCTTTCTTCTGTACCGCTTCTTCATAGTTTGTAGGTTCTTGTTCTACCAGATCACACATCAAGGATACATAGTTGGAAAAAGTATTAGGTTTCTTTATTTCCCTTGTAGAGCCTTCAAGAGCTCCATATCCTTCTGCTTCTCGTAAAATTTCTCTTGTCCAAGAAGGCTTTCTTTTTCTTGATATCTCCATCATGGGAGGTTCTTGTGGTTCTTCCATGTCATGTTCTTCAAGAGCTTCATCTTTAGGGAGACATGTAGTTTCTGTATTTCTGGGTGGTGTCTCTTCTTCATACACTTCTTCAAGTTGGCACTTCCTGGATCTCTTGAGAGCTGCCTATTCATCAAATGTCACATCTCGATTTATTTCCATGTGGTGGAATCCAGGAATGTAGATTCTGAATGCTTTGGATACTTCACAATATCCAACAAATAACCCCTTCTTTCCGGAAGGGTCTAATTTGGTTATTTTCTCTTTTGGTATATGAATATATACTAGACAACCAAATATGTTCAGGTGACTTACCTCAGGCTTCTTTCCCGTGAATATCTCTTCTGGAGTTTTAAACCCAAGAGCACTGTGAGATATTCTATTTTGTACATACACAGCAGTTCTTGCCGCTTCTGCCCATAGGTGCATTGGAATATCTTGATCATATATCATTGTCTTCACTGCCTCCATGATGGTTCTGTTCTTTCTTTTTGCTACCCCATTCTATTGGGGATTGTAGGGAGTAGTTAGTTCCCTCTTTATTCCTGCATCTTTGCAAAAGGCATCAAACTCTTTTGAGGTGTACTCTCCTCCATTGTCTGATCGAAGAATCTTAATTTTCTTGTCAAAAAGATTCTCTATCAAGGTTTTGAACTCCTTGAATTTCTCAAACACTTCACTCTTTTCCTTCAAGAAGTATATCCAAGTCTTTCTTGAAAAATCATCAATAAATGTGATATAATATTCAAATCCACTTAATGATGTGGAAGACATTGGACCACATACATCTGAATGAATCAATTCCAACGTACCTTTTGTTTTTGTTTCACTCTTCAGGAATGGATTCTTGATGTTATTTCCCTTCGCACATCCTTTGCAAATGCCTTCATGCTTGATTTTCATGTTTGGTAATCCCATCACTACTTTGTTCACATGAGGTAGAGCCTTGTAATTGATGTGGGCAAGCCTTCTATGCCACAGTTCACTAGGGTCAGCGGACTCATGCACAAAGGTTGTTTCTGAGTTCCCCTTGAGTTTATACAAGCCCCCTTCTTCTTCACCAATGATGATTGCATCTTCAATATTCTTTCCTTTGGGCCACATAAGTACTTGACCATCTATGAAAGCAACTCTGAATCCTTTCTTATCTAAAGCTGAGATAGAAAGTAATTTTTTCTTTAAACTAAGTACATATAATACATCTTTGATTTTTAAGGGATTACCTGATTCAAGTTTGTAGCTTACTTCACCAACTCCCTTGATCAGATATTGATAGTCATCTCCTAGGGATACTTTCTGAGGAGAGCTCTTTTCTTCAAGTTTGGACAGAGTTTTCTTTTGTCCCATCATGTGCTTTGAAGAACCACTATCAATAACCCACGTGTCTTCTCCAGGAGTCATAGACCCAGAGAGAGCAGAAAATAGTACATATTCTTCCGCATCTTCTTCTCTTGCTTTCTTTCTCAAAGGTCCTTCATCTTCTTCTTCTTCATCCTCATCTTCAGCTAGATGAGCATGATATCTTTTGTTGTTGTTGATCCTCTGCTTATATTCTTGCTTCTTTATAGGACAATTTCTGGCAATGTGTCCTATCTTGTCACAATGCAAGCATTGAAAACCAGAGTAGTCCTTACTTGATAGACTTTCTTTTGATCGTTGGAATCTTTTGGGAGGTTGATGCTCTTTATGACTTCCCTTATTGAAGATGGGTTGATTCCTTCTTCTTTTTCTGGTATGAGTGGCTAGGGCTTGATCATCCTCTTTTAGTAAGGCTTCTCTATTTACCACTCTAGTCTCCTCTTGAATGCAGTCTTCCCATACCACATCAAACTGCATGCTTTCCTTCCTGGCAAACATCATTTGAATGAATGATTCCCATGGTCTAGTGAGACCATTGAGAGCAGTCATAACCATTTCATCTTCATCAAGCTTATCTCCAATAGCTTCTAGTTGCTCTTTGATCTGGGAAACCCTTGAAAAGTAGTCTTGGATGGATTCTCCATGACTCATCTTGATGCTCTTCAGTTGAGCTCTTAGTTTCATCTTCCTGTTGATGTTTCTTCCCTCAAACATTCTGGAAGGGGCATCATACATTTCTTTTGGATTCTTCTTGGATGACACTTGAGGAATCAAGTGATCCTTAATGGAGTCAGCAATAATTATTTGTGACCTAATCATATCCTTTCTATGCTTCTCCTTGGCTTCAACTTCTTCAGGTTCTGACACTTCTTCTTTGACATACTTATCAAGATCATTCTCTTGGAGAATGAGACCAATCCTGTATTTCCATGCTCAAAAATTCTCTATGCCTTCTAGCTTGTCTTCAAGATTAGTGCTTGAAGTCAACTTTCTAGAGAATTACAAAAAATTGAAATTTTGTGGAATGAGAAACTGACCTTACCATGAGATGTGCTTGAATGAGGTGAGTTGACTGATGTACTTGGATTTTGGAAATCTCGATTCTTCACCTTTCAAATTAGACGATTCAGCTTCTGCAGAAATTCCTGTCACTATTTCTGTGATATCTCCGCAATTAATGCCCCTCTATGTCTAAAATTTCACACTGAGGTAACCTCATATGTCCCTGATCCAAAAACATAGGTTTCATCAAAATTTGTTTCACCAATTTGTATTTATGATCCTTTTCCCAAGGTGACCTATTACTGGACTATTCAGAACAACAAAGTTGTACAGCATGTCATGTGTCACTGTTTCATATTTTGGGTCTAAACTTTGGACCACAGAAGTTGCAATCCATTCCCTTTGTGGAACATCTTCAGGAATTCTATTTGAACCTTTGTAGCCCAGGATATAGCAATTCTCCCCAGGTATCCTGTTTAGGGATGAATTCTGGAAGAGGCTGGAACCCTAACTTGGGGGGATCATATCTTCCAGAATATATTGAATCTAAGGCTGAATTTTGGAAAAAATTTAAAGAAGAATTTTATATTCTCCCTTTGAAATTTTCAGCTCCTGAACCTTCACCAATCTCGGGATATAGCAAATGTACCAAAAATTAGCAGTTTTAGTATTTAGGGTTTTTCTAGCTTGGGGTTAAACTAGCATTTGACTTTCCCGGAGTTTCACCCAACCAAAAAACTTGATCCAGGTCTCTAGACTTTGATTTTGATGAGGAGAGAAATCCTATGCTGGGATCGCTCAAAAATTCTTCTTCTGCAAAAATCTCTAATTTCCCGCACTGAAAACTGAAAATGCTTGGAATCAAATTCCGCTTCGACAGAAAGATGTGCCCTTCAATGGAGAGTCAACCTAGCCTTCTTTTGCTGATCAATTGTGGAGAGAGAACTAAAAAGTAAGAAGCCCTAGATTCTGTAGCTGCACAATGTCTTCTTTTCAGGTTGGCTCTAATACCATGTTAAATTTTCATATGCTTAGCTAAGACATCAGTATTTCATTTCATTTTCATGACAAAAGAATATAAACAGGATCACTGAAAGATAGACAAGCACAACCATAAAAAAGGAACACAAAGATTTATCGTGGGAAAAACCTAAAGGGAAAAACCCAGCAAAAGCTTCCTCAATATAGATGCCCCAAAAAGATAAAATATAAAACCAGCAAGGAGATCAAATCTTGATACTCCTCCTTCTCAAGCTAATCTTCTTCTCCACTAATGCGCTACACAAGTGAGAGTGTGTGTGTCACAAATGAGGAGCACTACACCTCTATTTATATTCATCCGTTCACTTAAGTTAACTCATTTGACATGTAGGCTTGATTTAAATCATGTAGGCTCGAGTTACACATGTAGGCTCAAGTAACCACACTGGGGTGTTAATGACCCACCTTTACAATTAGAGGGGACTACCTCATGACTCTTATTAGTTCTTCCGATTAGGAGCATTGGGGTACAATGTAATACAAGTGGTTCTCCCAGTAGGACCATCGAAGACCAAAAAAAGATACATATAGAATATTCTTCGAAGTTACAATATTTCAACAGGTTGTGTTACCGAACATACTGAGACAGAATATTTAATTACCTCCAACTCTGTTTGTAGGTTGAATTTGGTGAAATATACATTTGAAGAATAGGGAGGGTAGATAGATCTAGGTTTCTTCTTCTTTCATTTCTAGAATTAGATCAGATTGTAGTACTGAGCATTGAATGATTAAACTTCTTATCTAGAGTTCTTATAGTTTACAAAGTTTACAAATATTTAAAGTGTTTCAACGATTTGTAGAGTTTTAAAGAGTTTAAAAGACTTGCAGCGTTTATAGAATTTATAGAAGTTTTAGAGTTTACAAAGTTCATAGGGTTTTTAGGCTAGCATTTTCAAACTTGTTATATAGAAGATTGGGACTATGTATTTCTTATTTCAAGATCTTGAATGAGATTAGAGAGAGGAAGTTACAGTGCATTAATATTTGGCAGTGTGTATTAGCTACAACACGTTGATTTCTGTTGTTCATAGATAAATCTCTTAGGTCAGTCGAATTGGAGTGAAATGTGGTTTTGTCTGAATATTTTCAATTTACTTTTGTGAGCATAGAATACAAGTGGAGTTGTTTCTTTTGTTAGTAAAAAGGCAAATTCATTTATGTAATTATTTGTGAATGATAGCGTTGGTATCAATTAGGGATAGTTCTTGAAGAAGAGCCATTGTATTTAGTATAGATTTCTTTATGGATGATGAGTGCAGTCTTAGAGGTTGTGTTAGAATGGTGTAAGACACTAAGATTGATCAAATAGCATTCCTTTTGTAGGAAGCTTTGAGAGCTGAAGATTTCTATGCACAAGTAGGATTTCCTTTAATGAACCATTTGATTGCTTGATTGCTCTTTTGGGAAAATAGATTAACAATTAGTATAGTTTAAAATTGCTGTAGGTTTTATTAATTGGATTTGATAAACTTTTGGACTGTAAAACAATACTCAACAAGCTGATTTTTTTCCTTAGATTAGACTTAAAAACTTTGGTCTTGGTTGTTCAATAGAGTAGTTAGTTTCATAAACTGCATTCCTTTTCTTTATACATGAGCAAATCAAAATTACCCTAGGCATGAGCTTGAAACCATTTTTTCCCTGCACACATGGTGTAGTGACTCAAAGTTTTCGTATCGTGGTTGACAATTAAATTGAAGGTAAATTAAGTAGCAATAATTTTACCCAACAATACCACACCAGGATGCTGAACGTAAAGTTAAGCAAGGTTAAAGTGGCCAGGACCGGCTTGCTCATGACACCAGGTGGGGGAAAGAGGAAGGGAATCGTATGGACTAGAGATGAGCCCAGATAAATCCCCACTAGTTGCATGTGGGGGTGAGGTTGTGGTTACAGATGCATGTACTACTGCTGCTGCGGGTGACCTTGTGGCTGCAGATGATGTTGTGGTTGTGGTTGGGGCTACGGCTACGGTTGTTTTTTGGGTGCAGCGGTGCTAGATGGCACCATGAACAAGTCCGCAATTTTCTTTTGTGTTGGTGTTGGTGACACCAATGGGAAAGGAGCCATCATGGTGGGATCCGTAAACAACCTAGGGCCCACATTCAATAGTGGGGAGGCTAATGTGTTTTCAACCACAGTGTTGGTTGCAGGGATGATGTTAGCATGTGTGGTCACCGCTTGCGGCTCAATGGTGGTGATGGTAGGGATAACATTGGCAGGTGCTATTAACCCTTACGGATCATGATAGGTGAGATGGTAAACCATCACAATCTTCCCTTAGTGGGGGAACATCATGAGATGGAAGACAGTTGATGCAATAGCTCGCATGTCATACATGTAACTCCTCCCAAGGAGGAGGTTGTAGTCCAGTTGAGCATTGACAACTTCGATGTCAATCAGGACTGTCTTCCCGGCTAACGTGATGGGGACATGAGAGAGTATTCCTTGGGATTTAGTGGGATGTCCATCATAATCCTGCAGAGTCATGGAGGATGGTTGCAGAATTGGTGATCCAATTTTCTGCCAAACCAAGGTAGAAATAACACACGTGGATGCCTCCTCATCCACTATGCACCGATGCACAACCAAATTCTTGATGGACACCAATATTTGGAAGGCAATGGTTGAGGGCATGTGTGGTTCCTTGTTCCCCATGTCAAAGGTGATTAGTTTGGATTTGGAGGGGTCTACTGCCCCTAGAGAAACTAGTAAGGCTTTCCACTGCCTTGGGAACATTTTAAGTACCTCAAGAGCGGACATGGTGGTTGGCGTTTGGGCCAAATCGTCCACAATGCTATAGCTGACTGTAGCTCTAGCTATGGCATTATTTGCAACTCTGCATATGGGGGGGCGTGGGACTAGGGATAATTGAAGAGGCAGGTTGACTATCTTAGATGTGGATGCTGCTGATGATTCAACATGTTCAGTGGTGGTACCATACTGATTTCCTCTGGTTTGCAAGTGTTAGTTTTTCAACATTTAAGCTAGCATTATGTTAGGATATTTTCACTGAGAGAATAACAAGCACAACAATAACATAATCACACCATAAGAGACAAGAGACACAAAGAGTTTTGATCAGGGAAACCATAAATGGAGAAAACCCCACAACTTCCTCAAAGATAGAGTCACCACAAGATGTAAGACTCCAAAACAGTAAGATGCACTCCCGACAGCAGTAGTCTTCTAGTCCCAGTATATTTCCTTCTCCACTAGTGCACCACACTTGAGAGAGCAAGTGATGTGTTATGCAATTGATAAATAGAGAGACTCTCACTCTCTATTTATATTCTTCCGTTCACTTGAAGTGCATTTTCACACGTAGGCTCAACCAACAATTACTTACTCGAGCCTACACCTTAATTAGTGTATAATAACTCAAGTGCTCCGAAACTATGGGGACTTACCTAATGACTTAACAAGACTTGTTTACATTATTAATCCTCTCGATCGGAACATCGGGGCATGACAACATGACTCAAATACATAATAGAAACATCCCGGAATAAACATTAGGTTACAATACATAAGATACATAGAAGAATACATTCCAAAGTTATATGTACATCAACACTCCCTCTTAACTAGGAAGGTATTCTTTTGACATGATTTTCAACACTGGTCTTCTTCTCTGTATCAACTGGATTATCTTCGTCTTCAAGTCATCTTCGTCTTCAAGTCATCTTCATCTTCAAGTCATTTTCATCTGGATCATCTCTCGATCTGGATCGTCATAGAACTGGATTTGGATCATCACTCGATCTGGATCATCTCTCAATCTGGATCATCATAGAATATCATCATTGGATCTAGATCATCACTCGATCTGTATCTGGATCTGGATCATCACTGCTGGATCTAGATCATCACTCGATCTGGATCTCTCGGAGTCATCATAATTGGATCTGGATCATAGCTCGATCTGGATCATCTCTGGTCATCATCATGTGTGTACTATATTGTCATGGGAAGTTCTACAGAGCCAGCCCTTTTTCATACTAGTTGTAGGCCTAGCCACCAGGTAGGTCTTTTCCCAACACTTACATCTGACCTGCTCGTCAGAAAGGCATGCCTAACACTTACATATAACCTACTCATCAGAAAGGCACACCCAGCACTCACATCTGATCATGTAGTAAACTACAATCACATCAGAAAGGCCCAGCACTCACATTCACTAGCATGATAGGACATCACATCACTAACATATGTGAAATGGTTCTGCACTTATATCTGACCTACTCATCAGAATGGCACATCCATCCAGGCGGGAACACATCCTACCACAGTGATGAATTACTTTCACCTAGGCCATAGCCCCTCCTACCACAGTGATGAAATATTTTCACACAATCACCCAGGCCGGAACACATCCTACCACAATGATGAACGAATCTCACCCAGGCCGGAGCCCCTCCTACCACAGTGATGCAAGATTTGTGCACTCACATCTGACCTAGTAGGAACTGAATCCTACACCCTCGTCAGAATGGCCCCCATTCCCTGACTGAGCTACCTGGTAATGGACCAAGGGCCTCCACTCTCCCTGAGAGTGGCAGTTTCCCTTACATCTGTCCTACTTGACAGAATGGCCAGCACTCACATCTGCCATGGAAGGAACTTAATCCTTTGGCCATGAACAGAATGGCTCAGCCCTTACATCTGACCTGCTCGTTAGAATGGCTCTCTCAGTCCCTGACTGAGTGTTACTGGTAACTGACCAGGTGCCTCCATTCCCAGAATGGCATTCAGCACTCATATCTGACATGGAAGGAACTGAATCCTCTCACCATGACAGAATGGCTCAGCCCTTATATTTGACCATGGAAGGAACCAATCCTCTCACCATGTCAGAATGGCTATGGGTCTCATCACTTTCTCTTGGAAGGAACCTCGATTTGGAGAACACCAAATCTCTCTCTGAAGTACTCGAACTTCAGCCTAGCCAATGGCTTCATCAATACATCAGCTATATGTTCCTCCGTCGCAACATACTGGAGCTTCACTGCTCCTCTCTACACCATATCCCTGATATAATGATACTTGATCTCAATATTCTTCGACTTGTCATGGAACACTGGATTCTCTGACAACTTCAAGAAACTCTGGTTGTCACAATGTATAAAAGTAGCATCCAACTGGAGATCAAATATATCAGATAGTAGCTTCCATATCCATACTGCCTCACAACTAGCTGAACAAGCTACGACATACTCTGCTTCAGCTGTACTCAGTGCCACACAGGATTGCTTCCTGCTAAACCAAGAGATCACACCTGATCCCATACTGAAGCAACACCCTGAAGTACTCTTCCTGTCGATGGCACTACCTGCCCAATCTGAATCAACATAACCCTCCAGGTTAATCTTTTGATTCGCATCATACTTGAGCCCATAATCAATTGTACCCTTCAGGTACCTCAGAATATGCTTTGCAGCAATCAAGTGAACACTTCTCGGATATGTCAAGTATTGGCTCAAGGTGTTCACAGCAAAGCAAATGTCTGGTCTCGTGTTCGTCAGGTACATCAATGATGTCACTGCACTCGTCATATTATTCTTCATTTTGAAATGTCATCACTTGCTCTTCGGAACAAGTTTTCATTCTTCTTTGCTTGTATGCGATTATGTATGCGGTCTTTCCTACAAGTCAAATGCAATTGTATGGTTAGAAACATTTCATAAGGAATATTTATACTGGCAAACACTTATGCATAAATATATGATCATGCAACTACTTTAGCCAATACAACATTCATCCATATCTCATTGAAACTTTCTAGATGCCTTCCATCTCTACCAAGAGAACATTGAGATTGTGCATTAATCCAATATGTCATCAAAGAGGTTTCATTCTAGATAAGTAGCAATGGAGAGTTGTATAGCACCATGATCTACTTACCCATCGCATGCATATTAGTAGTATACTGTCATTAATGCAAACATCCTATCATGCATGATACATCAACTAAATATAAACAAATGCATAACAAAACAATGAAATGACAATTGAATACTTATCTTTATTTGTTTCATGGGTAGACTCCTTCTTGAGTCTTCAGCTTCATCATCTTCTTCATTCATAATAGCATCGTTTCTTATCCAAAAGCTAAGGTGGATAAGAAGTTCTTCAAGAGTTGAGTTCTTCATATTCCTCATTGCTTGAGGGATCTTCTTTGGATGGTAAGAGCTTGATCTTCAGTTGCTCTCACCTTCTCTTCTCAAGCTTCTTCTTCTTGTGAGTTCTCTTCCCACAGTCTATTGAAATTATTCACTTCCTTCTGGCACACATTCCTCGAATGAATGAATCCCACGATCCTGGGAGGCCATTAAAAATGGCCATCACCACTTCTGCATTCTTCACTTCTGCTTCAAGTTGTTCTTTGATTTGAGAGACTCTTATGACTGCATGGTCTCTGCATTCTGGATCTTCACATTCTTCAACTGGTTTCTTAGGGTCATATTCTGATTTTTGTTCTTCCCTTCAAATAGCTTGAAAATCTTGAAGACCTTCAACAGCTTTGCTTGCAATAGGCAGTGCTCTATAATGCACATGTGCAAGCCTTCTATGACAAAGATCATTTGGCTCTACTGTTTCATGGATCAATGCTTGTTATGGATGGCCCTTCAATTTGTACAAGCCTCCTTCTTGTTCTCCAATCATCGATAGTCTTTCCTTTTGGCCACATGATGACTTGACCATCTATGAATGCAACCCACATTCCTTTTGCATTAATGCTGAAATGGAGAGAAGGTTCTTCTTGAGTCCTGGAACAAACAATACTTCTTTCATTGTTAGAGACTTACCAGAGTCTAGCTTGTACGAAGATTCCCCACTACCTTTTATTGGATATTGGTAGTCATCTCCTAGTTTCACCTTGTGAGGTGATTCATGTTCTGACAGTCTTACAAAGGATTCCTTGAATCCCATCATATGTTTGGAAGCCCCACTATATATAAACCAATCATCACTTCCATAAGTAATGTTACCTGTGAGAGCTTATATCATAACATATTCATCCTCTACAGCATGAGCATGATGTCTTCTTTGGCCTTGACCAAGTTATTCTTGTGAGAGGCTTTGAGCCTCATCTCCCTCTGAAACTGGAACCTCTATACTCATGTAGGTGTCCAATCCATTTTCTTTAGAGAGATCAAATACTTCTATGCTTGGAAGTTATGAACTTCACCAAGATTGTCATCAAGCTGATGTAATAGATTACTTTGAAATGAGAACCTCAAATGAAAATAGCAAAGGATTAGATCTTACCGATTTGAGGTGTCCGTCCTGGTTCAGAAGCTGGCTGATCTAGGGTTTGTCACAGAAACCCTAATTTTAAAAACTTGGAATCTTTCAGATCTTATTGGATATTCAGATAGATCTCTTCAAATGGAGTTTTCCAATGTACTCCTTTTCTGAAAATAGTCGAGGGAAGCTCTCGGAATAGGAAGCCCCAGATTTCCAATTTCTTCTGCAGAAATGCATGTTACTGTTTTTGTGATATCTCCACAATTACTACTCCTCTGTGTCTAAACTTTAGTACTGAGGTAACCTCACATGTCCCTGATCCAAAACCATAGTTTTCATCAGAATTTGTTTCACCATGTGGGATTTATGATCCTTTTCCCAAGGTGACCTGTTACAGGAGTGTTCAGAACAACGAAGTTGTATGGCATGCCACGTGTCACTGGTTCATCTTCTGAGTCTGATATTCAGACCACCGAAAGTACAGTCCATTCCCTTTTTGGAAAATCTTCAATAATTCCATTTGGACCTCTGTAGCCCAAGATATTGCAGATCTCCCTATATGTCCTGTTTAAGGATGAATTCTAGAAGAGGCTGGAACCCTAACTTGGAGAGATCATATCTCCTGGAATACAGTGAATCTAAGTCTGATTTTTGGACAAAGGATTGATCAGGATTTTAGCTTCGGCCCCTAAACTATTAAGATTCTGATACTTCGCCAACCTTAGAATATAGAGACTGTAACAAAACTTATCAGTTTTAGTATTTAGGGTTTTTCAAGCTCGGGGTCAAACTAGGGTTTTACTTTCCTGGAGATTTACCCAACCAAAATTCTTGATCGAGGTCTCTAAAATTAGGTTTTGATGAGGAGAAAAATCCTATGCTGTTCTCACTCAAAAATTCCTCTTCTATAGAAATCCCTAATTTCCACATCGAAAACTGAAAATGCTCAGAATCGAATTTCGCTTCGACAGAAAGATGCGCCCTAAGGAGGAGAGTTCTTCCACCTTGCTTTTGCTGAAAATCTGTGGAGGAAGATCCACAAAATAGGAAGCCCTAGTTCCCACAGCTCCACAGTGTCTTCTTCTCAGGTTAGCTCTGATCCCATGTTAGTTTTTCAACATTTAAGCTAGCATTATGTTAGGATCTTTTCACTGAGAGAATAACAAGCACAACAATAACATAAGCACACCACAAGAGACAAGAGACACAAAGAGTTTTGATTGGGGAAACCATAAATGGAGAAAACCCCGCAACTTCCTCAAATATAGAGTCACCACAAGATGTAATACCCCAAAACAGTAAGATGCACTCCCGACAGCAGTATTCTTCTATTCCCAGTATATTTCCTTCTCCACTAGTGTGCCACACTTGAGAGAGCAAGTGATGTGTTATGCAAGTGATAAATAGAGAGACTCTCACTCTCTATTTATATTCTTCCATTCACTTGAAGTGCATTTTCACACGTAGGCTCAAACAACAATTACTTACTTGATCCTACACCTTAATTAGTGTATAATAACTCAAGTGGCCTGAAACTGTGCGGACTTACCTAATGACTTGACAAGACTTGTTTACATTATTAATCCTCCCGATCGGAACATTGGGGCATGACAACATGACTCAAATACATAATAGAAACATCTTGGAATAAACATCGGGTTACAATACATAAGATACAGAGAAGAATACATTCCAAAGTTATATGTACATCAATAGCAAGTTGACCGCCTCAGTCGTCATGGCTAGCAGGTGATGTACACCTATTTTGGCCGTTGGAGGTTCCCCCGGAGTGTTGGGGTTGGGTTGGGGAGGGGGAGCGGTTGCCACCAATCGTTGGACTGGTAGTGGGTTTTGAAGCACCATGGGGGGAGGTCCTTGTGGAGCCTAGTTGGGTTGGGCTTGATTGGCTGCATTGGCAGCCTATTGGGCCTCATTTTGAATGGCCTGCTTAACACAAGCCATGAGGGGACACTCAAACGTGTAATGCCCATAGACATCATAGAGTGGACATGGTTGGTTTATGCACAATGGGGTGTTGTGTATTAGTGGATTTTGTCATGGGGGGTTTTGGGCTTGTTAGTTTGCCACAGCATTGTTGGGAGGGTTGGTTTGTTGACCACCTCCCTGCGGTTGGTTATTTCCTTGGTTGCAGGGTCGGTTATTCCTAGCTTACCCTTGTTGATTGTTGGGGGTAGGCTAGTTGGGATGATTTTGTTGTGAAAACACTTGTCCCAATGGAGCAAGTGGAGCAAGGGTGGGGGCTTGAGATATTTGCATTGGTGGTACATAGTAGATTTGTGGGGGTGGTGGTGCCAAAAATGTGGGCATTTTCCCCACATACTGCTGTGCTGGCCAAGCCATGGCATGATCTTGCTGCGGTGGCACAGGTTGTGCATAGGAAGTTGTTGCATAGTCTGGGGCTTGTTTCTAGTAAGCAACACTAGTAGTGTTTCTTAGTTGTGGTGTAACGACAGGTGGTGTCAGTTGAGGCTGTGGTTGTTGGGAGACCAACCCTATGATGTCATCCGCAGCGTGGGATGCCCCCGATGCATTGTGGTAGGAGGTACTTGGATGGGGAGCATCTAGAATGACAGTATATAGGTATCCAGACTGGGCATAGATGAGGTCAAATTGTTGGGCCTTTAGTATGGCCTCTTCTTCAGATTGGGGACGTTCATATGTGACGTTCTTTGCAATGGGCAGGAGCAAAGTCTTAAGGAACCAATCCAAGAAGATCCTGTCGTCTAGTTGGATTTTGCATAAGCTACGGCGTCGCCGCCACTCGTGGATATGGTCAGTTATGTGAGTGGTAGTGCTTTGATGACAGGATAGTAGGATCTCCACCCCCTCATCATATCTAACAGGGAGTTGGAAATACTGTAGGAACATGAAGGCTAAGGAGTTGAAGTCAGGGTACTTGGCTTGTGGCAGCTCAATGTACCATTTGGCCGCACCACTTGTAAGAGTTCATTGGAATAGCCTCAACCTAATGGAGTCATATACGATGCTATTTGATGAACACCATAGATGGAATGTCATTATGTGGTTTTAGGGACATTGCCCGACTTTGCCTTCAAACTTGGGGATGTATGATGGCAGCTTAGTTGGCATAGGTAGCCAAAAAGCTTGGTGGTGGATAGGGTCGTTTATTAATCTGGCCAAATTAGGCAAGTTTAGATGAGCCATGAAGGGCAGGTTTGACCCCAAGTTGATGTGGGATGGGGCTGGGATGGTGGTGGGCTTTGCACATGCATTGTGCATCTGCATGGCTGGGGGTGCTTGTGGTGGAACCATTGCGGATGGGCTAATGCCCCCAAGTTTTGTGGGTGGGACAGTATGGGTGGCGGGGACATTTCCCCCATGTATGATAGTAGGGCCCCCCTGTGTGGCAGGAGGGGCAGTTTGTGTAGAAGGGCCACTGCCTTCGTGTGTTGTAAATGGCCCAGGTTGGCTAGTCACTATAGGTGGTGGAAGATAACTGATGACAGTCTGCATGACTATGCTTGGGCCACTTACCAAGTTGTGGGTGACAGGTTGTGATGTGGACATGGGTCCACTTGCTAAGGTTAGGCCGGAAAATGGATCCTAATTTGCACTAGCCAAGGGGCTTAATGGTGCGGTATCGAGGTCTAGTTCAGACTGATATGGGTCTGAATCAGAATCAGAGACTGCATGGCCCTCTAATGGTGTGGGAGATCACTAAGAGCGGCTTTGATGGTGTTGATTGAGTGTTCCAAATGGTGGTGGTTTGCCTCTTAGGCATGAGGAAGAGCGTGGAGGATCAATTGTGTTTGATTGTGTGTGTGAAACTAGTGGGTATGAGATTTCAACCCCAGTTTTAGTGGCTTCCTATTGGCTGAAGGTGGTCACTCAGCCACCAAGACTGCCAGAAGACAATGCTTGGCTTGTTCCTCACAGGTGCTTCTACTCAATCGGAAGGGGTCATTGCCCATTTTGCTTGGCAATTCCTCTCAATGGCCAGCTACTTTGGGGTTCCTGTGGTACTCCTCATAATGAGTTTTTGGGTAGAGCCCAAGTACTTCCCACAGTTGAAGCAATCAAGGACTTATGTCCTCAAAGACTGTAGAGTTGTTTTTACTTAGTGTAAATTAGTAAATTTTAAGGCTTACTCAGCGTCATGAACTGAGTTGGGTTAATTATTTGGTATGGTGTAGTTTTTTGCTTGTTTTTCTGGTATTTGGTTGCTACGATATGGTTTATGAATTCATCATGGTAGAGTTCATATCATTGTGGTTGTGTATGCAAGCATAAACAGAAATTGTAAACAAGTATAGTGATTAACCCTGAATGTTTGTTGGCCTAACTAGATGTCTACCTCACAGTGATATTCCTCTTCAACCAATAGAAGGTGTTGGGATCTCAACACAATGGGACTAAGCCCATCCATAGATCCTCAGGTCACCTCTCGGATGTTAGGTTGGTCAACGAGGAGGATGCTTAGCGCCATGAGAAGCCCTCATTATCTACCCCCTCTACCTTCTAGGTCACCCGATTTTAGTGGTTTGGAACAATATCATGGAGTGCCTAGATCTATACGAGATTTCCCTTCATTGTATCCCAGAATACCCCAGAGGGTGATGACTGGGTAGAGGAGGAAGGGGGAAGCAATATGGTTACTTTTAAGTTTCTTTTAGTTAGACTAGGTTCATTTTATTAAGCCATAATGGTTTACTTAACATTTACACATTGTTCATGAAATAATTTACAAAAAAAAAAGCAGAAAATGAAAATGACCTACAATGGTGGACAAAGGCGGCTAGGATACACTAACAGTCCTCTGAAACTGAAACTTACTATCTATTAGTCTTAAATTAAAGTTCTGTTTGATAGGCCGCACATTTCTGACCAAATCTAGTGAGGGGGGCACAAGATTTTTTTAGAAATGAGTGAGGGGGTTGCACAGAATGTAGAAACAACTGCAACCTGAGTTTCTGGGCTGAAGTTGCACTTATCAGGGGATTAAGTGCACCCTGGGCACACCTGTTTACCCATTAAGTGCACCCCAGTCTCACCTTTTGCCCCGATATGAGCACCTTGCTCCGGAATGGGGTTTTTTAGTGAGATAGAGTCCGATCTGGCTAATAGTAACTGGTCCTGGGGTCAATATGACTCGATTCTACCTAGAAAAGGCTTCAGAAGTAACTAAAATAGGAAATAAACAGGATCTAAGACAGATTTAACATGAAATTTCTAGAAAACTAGGGCAACAAATTTTAAAAACTTGAAAATAAAAAGTTTGGCCCAGGGATCCTGTGGGATCGACCTGGTATGGTCACTAGTTCTGTAGAAAGTATTTCTCCCTACTATAGGGGTAGGAATGGCTCCCTTATGCCTATAGGGAACAAGGGTATATTCCTGCTAATGGTGAAAATGCAGAAAAACAAAACGAAAATAACAGAAGTAGAACAGTAAACCAACACTAAGGCTAAGAACAAAAAACTAAAGCTAAACTAAACTATAATCTAAGAACAGAACAGAAAGAAGGAGATGAAGCATTGGTGAACCCCTCTGTAGAAAATGGGTTAAGGTTCTGCCTCCTTAAAACCTGCAAATAAACCTAAGCTATAATGAAAAACCTGCAAAATAATGTTAATAACGAAACCTGCAAATGGAGATAAGGGTTAGAAAGCAAAACATATTAAGAAGCAAAGAAATAAATATAGAACAGAAATATAACTTCTCTAGAGGGAATGAGCCACCATGCCCTAGATCATGGGAGCACCTCTCTTGGTTTGGGAGCAATCGCTCAAAGGGGAATGGAAATGAAGGAGAGGGAGTGTGGGTGGTTTGAGAGGCAAAGGTCTCAAAGCATCCACAGGAAGCATAACAATAGGCAATGGGAGAAGTCTTGAGAGTGACACCCCACCATCCTTTTATATATTTTTCAAGGGGTTTTAGGGTTTTAAGTCCTTGGTCAGGGCTTTAGCCCCTTTTCTGGGAATTTAGCCCATTCCTCCCTAACTTTATCTCCTTTTAGTGTTTTAGCCCCTTTTTGAGGGCTTTAGCTCCTAGGTGGCTATTTTGGCCTCTTTTTTGGGGTTTTAGCCCCTTTTCTTCATCCTTAGGCCATTTTGAGGGTGTGGGGGTCTAATGGAAGGTCTAATGGAGTGATATTAGTGTTGTGAGATGGTGTCCTTGGGTAGTGTAGGCCATTGAGAGCTTAGTGGGGGATTTTTGGGTTAACAAAACTCCTTCGACATCAATGAAAACCAAATTCAACAATGCCCAATAACATACATTGGTGACCACTAAGAGATGGATGGGATAACCTCTTGGGCTATGTGTACTTTGTACTAACAGGTATTTAGCTTATTGTTTTATAGAAAATAAAAAGTTATCCATGGTATTCTTTTATCATTGATTATCGAGATGTAAAATCTTATCGTTGTCCTGAATCAGAGAAGGCATAGTTTCACTACAAATTATGTTCCAAAATATTAAATCTCTAATTTATGATACATTTGAGAAAGTCACATGGAGCTCATATTATCTTTCTCTATTTTCTTGGAGTGATTTATTTATTTCCATTACTTTGGTGAAAACCCTTCCTGAAAGATTAGGTCCAATTTCATAATGTTCAATGCAGTAAATCTACAATTTGACCACCGTATAATAAATTGGATCACCATTGACATGTTAGTGTCTGTTGGATGGGTGCATGATTAGAAGGTGTGCAAGTATGTTTCTGTTGACTTCAATCTAAATGCTAGAAATTATAAAAAATATATATTACATAATAGCCACTACGATGTTTCGGCCATTGTGTTACAATCATCAAAAATCCATTTTGACAATATAATATCTTGATCCATGAAATCAATGTCCATACCCCATAGGTACATGTAATTATTCTAAATGGGTTTCTTCCTTATTTTAATGTTCATGCTACTAGTTCATATGTTTTCATCTTTTAATTGTTTGATTCATGTGGTAGGAAATCCATGCAGCATGGAGTCTGCTGGATTTTCTAAGACTATTCTAATAAAATATTACATCCAAGTCACTGATCATGATTGACCTTTACATAAATTCTTTGGGAACCTACCTTTTTTTTAGTACTTTAGTTGGCTTCTTTCAGAGTATTAGTGAGCTGTGACTAATCGCTTAAGATATTAGCAGTTCTCCATGGGGACTTGTACCCAAGATTTGGGAACGTGTTTCCCATGTTTCCTACATCCATGGGATAGAGGAACAATGGGAGAAATGTTTATGTGTTAATATTTCCCCTTTCCCCAATTCTTAAAGGGTTCTATCTCAATTGTAAAGCATCTGCTTTACAAGCAGAAGGTTGAAGGTTCGATTCCTTCGTACCCTAATGATATTACAATATTGATTTTCTAAATAAAATATATTTTATTATGATTTATTATGGCTACAAGGGGGGTTCTAATATGACTTCATATGTCACTATGAGGGGGGTTAAAAAATTCCCTTTTATGTTACAACGAGGGGGTTCAAAACACCCCTTGTGAGTTTATATGAGGGGGGTTCATAACCACCCCATAGGTACCTATGAGGGGGGTTTATAACCACCCTTAAAAGTGACTTTTGGGGAGGGGGTTTAGAATTGCCCCCAAAAGTAACTTTTAGGGGTGGTTTTGGGGGAGGTTCAAAACTACCCCTAAAAGTAAATTTTTTTAGTGTTGGTACTATTAGGGATGGTTTTGTAAAGACCGCCTCCAAAGAAAAAAACACTCCCAAAAGTGACTTTTGGAAGCAGAAGATAACTACCCCTAAAATTCAAATTTGTTGTAGTGTTGGCCTCTTTCATGCTAGAGAATAACTGTCGTCCCATCATTGATGTCAGTCTGATCATCATTACTCCCCATTTTCTGGGAGGATCCATACTATCAACCTGCTCCCCCTTTGTTTGATGATGGTTCATATATTCGACCTTCTATTCCTTTTCGAGGTGATCCCATATATTCTACATGTTGCAACCTTCCAAAGAGAGTCCATATCTTTGATTTTTTCTTCCTTTTTCAAAAATATTCTGTATCGTCAACCTATTTCTCCTTTCCGAGAAGGGTCCTTATCTTCAACTTGTTTCTCCTTTTCCAGAAGGGTCCATATCTTCAACCTGTTTCTCCTTTTTGAAAAGGGCCCATATCTTCGACCTGTTTCTCCTTTCTGAGAAGGGTCCATATAATCATTGTTCCTCCTTGTGATGAAATTCTATATTATCATAATTGTTCCTCCTTGCAAGGAAATTCTTTTCTAACTACACCAATATTTCCACGGAAGATTGGTCAACACATCAACAACTTGCTAATTGGTACTCACATACTGTAGTTTTATAGCTCGCTTTAGTACCATATCCCATTGGATTCTTTGTCATCTTTATATAACTCTAGTTATCACAAATAATTATTGTGGTCTCCAAATTCTTGTCAAATAGTCCTGACATGAGTTTTTGAAGCCATATCGCTTCACAACAAGCGGAGCAAGCTGCTATATACTCTTCTTTAGCTGTGCTGAGAGAAACATTGGATTGTTTCTTACTATACCATGAGATCATGGAAGATCTCAGAAAATAACATCAATCTGAGGTGTTCTTCCTATCTACGACACTTCTTTCCCAATCCGAATCCGTATATCCATATAATCTTTAGTCATGATCTATACCATAGTAAAGTCCCAATTCAGTCATACATTTAAGTTACCTTATCACATTTTGTGTAGCTATCAGGTGAACACCTCTAGTTTTAACTAGATACTGACTCAAGGTGTTCACATGAAAACATATATATGGCCTGGTATTCATAAGATATATCAATGACCCAATAATTTGTCTGTACTAAGTCATATCCACTGACTTTGATGTCTCATTAGACAATAGTTTCAGGTTGGTGTCCATGGCTGTGGCCATGTATTTACAATCCAACATATCAAATCTTCTTAATATTTCCACAACATACTTTCCATGGTTCATAAATATTCCTTTTGGGATCTGCCACACTTCCAGCCCTAAGAAATGATGCACCAATCCAAGATCTTTCATCTCGAATTCTTCAGCTAGATTCTTCTTGTAATATGTGATCTATTTCTCATTTCCAGTCAAAAATAGATCATCCACATACAACAATAGTATGTCAGGTTCATCATCCATAACCTTGAGGTAAAGGTTAGGATCAACTTTACTTTTTCTAAATCCCAAGCTTGCCAAGAATCTATCTATTCTTCCATACCAAGATTTTAGGATCTTTCTTCAGTTCATATAGAGCCGTTTTCAACTTATATATATGATTCACTCTTTCTTCGACTTTTAAATCCTTGTGGTGGTTCGATGTAAACCTCTTCCTGAATTATACCATTCAGGAAGGTTATCTTTACATCCATCTGATGTAGATTCCACTTCATCATGGAAGCAAGATCCATGATAATTTTGATGTAAGTGTACCTTGCTCCTGGGGAAAATGTCTCTTCATAATCAATTCCCTCTTGAGAGAGAATCCTCCTTCCATCAACAACATGTCTTATCTTGTAGATCCACCTGGAAGATACCACACTCTTGATTTTTGGTTTTGGTACTATATCCCAAACACCATTTCGGTATTATTCCATCATTTCTTCTACCATGAGTTCATTATGTCAAGTCATCAACATATCCTAGTATTCCCCATTCAACCTTGAATGTTGGAACCCACTTTACTCTTGGCAAACACTTAGTATAGTAGGGATTTGTCCATCTTGTTGTATCATGTCGAACTAGGAGATATTTTGTAGTCACTCCCTCTGAAGTAGAGCTTCATCCTCCCTCTGCATTTTTTATTGGAGTGATAGGTAGCATCCTATGCTACTATGTATCCATCTTAGGTTACTAGATATCAATATCCCTTTATTTTGAACTTTGTCAAAAAGTTCCTCTTGCACCCAACTGTGAGCTTGTTGTATTCTATAGGTTTCCATATTCAAATTTGTATAAAAGGTTAAGATATTCATCACTCTAAGTGCTCTTTATCTCTTATATGTTATTATCTATGGGTTCCTTTTGAGCTCATACAAATCCTATTATGCATAGGTGGTTCTTTGCTCGATATATACTTCTACTAGAGAAGTGTGTCTAGTCAATAGAGTATGACATGCCATAGTATATTCTTTCTAAGACACACCACAGATATTTCTTTGTATACTTTTTCTTATAGATCCATATGGAAGAAACTATAGAGTTCCCTTCAGGTATTAGAACCATATCCTAGACATCATTCCCCATGATCAAATATTACTCTTTGATCATAACTTCTTCTATAGCTGGAAGGGTCTGTATCAATGATGTAACTCAACTGTGCCACATAACTAGAGTGTATCCCATGACTCTTACTTTTGTTTGGAAATCCAACCATAATTTTATTCATCTTGAATTATCTATCATTTCCAATATGGTATTCATCTCTCAAGGTGGATCTACAACTCTCTTAATTCTTCTGAAGATCTTTCTTCTGTCACGATGTCTCTGACCCTGGGAGCTTCAAGTTCATGTTTATTGGAGTGAATCTTGAATTGTCATCACTTGTTCTTCAGAACAAGTCTCATCCTAATTTTATTGTAGGCAGTTGTACATGACCTTTCCTACAAGTCAAATGAACCAGTTACATGGTTAGAAACATTTCATAGGACATATGCATAATGACAAATTCTTATGCATAAGGATATGATCATGAAACTATTTTAGCCAATAAAACATTCATCCATATCTCATGGAAAATTTCCATATTCCTTCCATCTCTACCATAACATCATTTAGATTGTGCATTAATCCAATATGTTAGCAAATAGGTTTCATTATATATAAGTAGCAATGGAGAGTTGTATAGTATCATGGGCTACTTACTCATGACATGCATATTAGTAGTATACTAGCATTAATGCAAACAATCTATCATGAATAATATGCAGCATATACAAGAAAGAAAATTAAAATACTTATATTTGTTTTTTTGGAATACTCATTCTTATGCGTTGTCTTCATCTCCTTCTGGATATGCAGCTCCTCCTTTGACCAATGAGATTGCTTCAATCTTATGCTTGATTGAAAGCTTTTATGGAATGTTGCTTCTGGTGAACCAAGGGTTTGATACATAAACCCTAATTTATCAACCTACTTATCTTTCAGATATGATTGGATATAAATATGCATCTCCTCAAGGATATCTAATCAACATACTCATTTTCCCAAAACTGTGATCAGAACTACAAAATATCTTATGCCCTAGTTTTCTTCAATTTCTTCTATAGAATTGCCTGATATTTTTTCTATTGTATCTCTGAAATTCCTACTCCTCTATGTCTAAAACATCGCATTAAGGTATGCTGGTGTGTCTTATTTATAATACCATAGGTTATAGCATAATTGTTTTCACTAATTGGGACTTATGCGGATTTTCACAGGGTGACTTATTTCAGGACTGTTTAGCATAGTGAACTTGTATGGAATTCCATGTGTTACTGTTTTACCTTTAGGGTTTGAAACTTTTAAAAAAGAGACTATGGTCCATGATCTATCTCAAAAATATTTCTGAATTTAATTTGGACCTTCGTATCCTGATATATAGAAATTACCCTAAGTCATCTATTTAAGGATGAATGTTGGGAGAGGATGGAACCCTTATTTAGAGGAACCATATATCCTATATTGTAGTGAATTTGAGGATGAAAATTTTTCACAGGGCACATCAAGATTTTATCTTCGGCTTTTAAAGTTTCCAACTCCTATTCCTTCTCCAATATCGATATATAGTGAAAGTCCCAACATGACTAGTTTTAGTCTTCTACGGTTTTCAAGCATGAAACCCTAATCTTCAATAGATATAGTTGTAGCAGTGTTTCAGCTGCACAAAGACTTATTTCATGGAAGCTATGATACCATGCTAATTTTTTAATGGTTATATCAAATCTTATAACATTTAGCATCATAACAACATAACCATAAGAAAAAGGATCATTGAAAGATAGACAAGTAAATGAGGAACACATCTCCTCTATTTATACTCTTTTTGTCACTTCACTTTTAACCTAACAAGTCGACCCCACTTAGGAAGACTCAATACAATATTATATTATATTCATTAGGGTACTATTCACCCGAATTACAATGGAGGGTTTTCCTCATGACTCTATGATGGACAATTACAATAGTAACACCACGGCGGAGGAATAATAAGATCTCCCTTGGGTTACATTAGTAAAATACATTTAGAACATGCTTTGAAGTTACAATATTCAACATGTCCATCAAGAAAAACCTTCTAACTTGATTTATAGAGGTTCTAATGATTCTTCATATTTGGTGAGCAGAATCCCTTACCACAGGAGAAAATCTTCATATTCTAGTATCAAAAGGAGCTTAAAACAATATTGCTGCACTATAGGAAGCTCCAATTGACATTGGAAGAAAATTCCAAAAGGAAAACAACAAAAAAGGAAATAAAGGAGTCATTAGCTAGCTCGTATTCCACTCCTATTGATCACTCAAACGATAAGGGTAAGTTTGTTCTTGAATTCCCTATAAAATCCCAACCTTCCTCTACTATCCAGGTATTGTAAAGGTCAACAGAGATGAAGAAAAGTTTGAAAAGGATTAGCTCCGAAGTAGAGGAACAAGAAGCAATTTTTTTGCCACATCCAAAGAGGCAAAAGGTTGAAGAGGTCATTCCAAAGGTGCAAGTACAAGTGGTCATCCCAAAACCTCCACCACAGGTATTCTAAAGTGTAGAACAACTAGTTCTACAATTTGATCGGATTGAACAAGTGGATCCATCACCCCCTATGAATGTTGATGTGCATGACATTGAGAGAGAAATTGAGGAGGAGATATATCCCTCCACCTATGTATGCCCAGTCACCATTCCCACCAAATTACCACCCACTATTTCAATAATGCAGCCAGCTTGCAATCCTTTTTAAACAATGATTCCCCAACATACCTTTTTGGAGATTATCCTCTCCCACATTCTTTCCTCCATTAATGGCACACCTTCAAAATATGTACATATTCCTATTGTTACCCATTTTTCCACTTTACCTATTTTTTCAGCACCATTTTAGTTTTCTTCCACTTCCACGTATTCACATACCCATTCATTATTTACACAACCTAACTACCATCCCCTCAATCAACATGTCAATCACAAAACCTAACACTCCCCAACCTGCACCCATGGTTACAGTCCATAAAGGAAACATCTCAATAGCAGAGGAGGAGGTTGAATTTGGAGAGGATGTAGTTTTATCATTAGGGAAGCATTTTTGGAGAAGGGAGGAAAAGGCTGTAGTAAAAAACGGATAAAAAAGATCTATATAAAATACCTTCAAGAAAGGTTTAGTTCCAAACTAGATGACTTGGAAGAGAACCTCCACTGATGTCAAACATGAACCTCTAGATATTGAAATTGCTATGGGGGCCTTTACAGGAGCAAACTATGATTTAGTTTCTTTATTAAATAAATAAGTTGAAGAAAAGGAGAAAGAGCTGCAGAAGTAACATCAATAGGAAATACAAGACTTGAAGGATGAATATGAGAGGAAGATAAAGCATCTTCAAGACCAAAATGATCATCTCAAGTAACAACTTGAAAAATAAGAAGGATTGAATGATGAGCATGCTCATAAGATTACCACCCTTAAGCAACAGCTTAAGGACTTCCCATTTGTATCTGTCACTTCTTCATACTCCAAATTTACAGAGGAAGAATTCAAATAGTTGGCTTATAGTACCATGATGAGCTTTATCATAGAATGGTAAACCTTTTTGAAGGACTTAATGAAATGCAGGAGACGTACAATGCATTTGAGCGTCACTTTGACCTCCTCCACGAACACAACAGAAGGATGAATGAAGCAACAAGGGATTTTGATACTTTGGTAGACTGAAAAAAGTATATCAAGGATAAGCCTGATGATTTACCAGTATTGGATAAGGGTAAGTTGAAAATGATCCAGGTTTCCATTAAAACATGGGAAAATGTATGTGATTTGGTAGAGTCCATCATCAAAGATAGAAAAGTGTCCTACAAGAAGAGTTGGTTTTCTTTGAAAAATTTGTCAGGTTTTATGGACCTGCTATTATTGGATCCAATTGACCAAGCTATGCCTTTGAAGCTTAATATTGATCAAATCGAAAAAGGTTTTGCAAAATACAAGGAGAAAATTCAGGAAATCAGTCAGCTTCACCTAGCCCAAGTAAAGGAATGGATCAAGTCTCCCCTCACATCACAGATGAGGATTGACCTCTTCCTCCGAGAATGGGGAAATGTTAAGAAACGAGAAATCATATCCTTTATCTACAAAGCTGAACTGCACTTGAAACATGCCCAATATCACGACATAGACAATTTGCTGGATGTATTTGCTAAGTGGTAGTCTTCCCTTGGAAAATCTTGAAATTCATATTTTGTAACCCCATATTTTGGGAAGATTTTATTTTTTGTAAAATATTGTAATTATTATTTAAAGGGAAAGATGTCTCCCAAGGGAGGGACCCTTGGGAGTAATTTTTTAGGAGAATAGGAGAAAGAACCACCAAGGACATACCTGTGATGCTATGTAATTTTGGAAAGATTGTAATTTATTATAGTTTTAATAAAAATTACACTATTTCTTATGTCATGTTTCTGGTTATTAAATATGTTTCATGAATTGTGGTCATTCTTTTATATTCCTGATAAATTGATAATATGTTGCTTATTTATTGAACATGCTAACTTCTGTATTGATGTTTCATTGCAAGGTTGATGTGTTGATTATGTATTGAATACACATTTTTTATTTGATTCATATGTCATTAATAGTAATTATCAAACAATCACTTATTCCCATACTAATTTTTCAATTGGAATTTTTGTGATAGAACAATTACATATATATAACACTTTGGATAAAGTGGTACAATTTTCATTGTTTTAGTTTCATTGAAGGTTGATAGAAGGGAACATGCCTGATCTATATTTTTATATTTTGAGTTATTATTTTCTTGTCATAAATTATACATTTAATTATTCTACTTAAAATCATTCAAAATCATTGTCTCGGTTTCCTTAGATAGTTTAGTTTCTAGCAACTTCAAGACTTTCCTAGATATTCCTTGTAGGAAGAACCGATCCATTCGATCTGAAAAATATTTTGCCAGTGGAGGCCTTATATTTATAGGACTTATTCATCCCAAACAACTAGTCGATAGAATCATCTTTTCGTGGGATCGATTTGAAACCTTTCTGGTTGGACTATCTCCTCTTGTTGATTTTCTTGTAGTTTATCCAACAACCTACAAGCCCGAGCCATCAACAGGGATGAAGCTATTAATTGCGGTACATATTTCCAAAAAAAATCTCCTCACAAATCATTGGATGGAAAAAATCCATATGAGGCTTGGTGTGGTCACAAGCCCAATGTTTCCCATTTTAGGATTTTTGGCTCAAGGGATTGGGATAGAATTCCTCCCAAGAAGAGAAAAGAATCGCAACCTCAAAGAAATGAGTTTATTACAGTTGGATATGCTGAATATGAAAAGGGATACAATCTCTTCGATTTATCATCTCAGAAAACCTTCATTGAAAGGAGTGTACAATTAGAAGAAGGGACCATCCAAGATATCTAACTAGCTCAAGGGGATTGCTCACATCCTCCACTCCAAGATGATGCAAGTGACGATTATTCCTTTGATATTTATGATTATGATATTGATGATGATGATGATGACATGCATTCATATCATGAATCACCCATTTAGCCAAAGTGGGATGAGAAAACCATTGAAGCAGTTGGGGATCTTGTTGGAGATCCACTAGACTCTAGAAAGACTAGATCTCAATTTCACAATGCATACTCTACCTGTGAATTGAATATTTATGAGAGGTGCTTCATGATTATTGTATTTGATCATAAAAACTATTAGGAATTGTCACTTTATCCAATATGGAAAACAACCATGCAAGGAGAGTTCAAATCATTGCAAGACAATGAGACTTGGGAATTGGTTCCCTTGCCCTCCAAGAGGAAACTAGTGCAATGAAAGTGGGTCTATAGGACCAAAGTGAATACTAATGTTTCATATATGAATAATAAGGCCAAGTTAGTTTCCAAAATCTTCCAGGTTAGTTTCCAAAATCTTCTCTCGAGTCAAAGGAGTGGACTATACAGAGACATTTGCACTGGTTGCAAAGATGGACTTTATCAGGCTAGTTTTATCCATTGTTGCATCTAAGCGTTGGGAGGTTCACCAAATGGATGTAAAGAGTGATTTATTCATGGTGAAATTCATGAGGAGATATATATTCATCATCCTAAATGTTTCATTCATGATCTTTCATTTTTTTTCAGGTTGAAGAAGTCTCTCTATGGCCTCAAGCAAGCCCCCAAGGCTTGGAATGCCAAGATGGACAATTTTCTCATATTGCTTGGATTTAAGAGGTGTAAATATGATCATAATGTGTATTTGAAGCATGATAGTGAATTATTTTAGGTCATGTGGATGTATGTTGATGACCATTTGATTATAGGTAGCTGCACTAGTTAGGAAATTGGATCAATTAAGTCTTCTTTGCATAGTGAATTCTCCATGACTGGCCTTGGATTGTTGAGGCAATTTATTGGATTAGATATTGAGAAATATTAAGTAGGGATAAAGGCAAGCCAACCAAATTATTCTTCAAAAATTTGATTGAATTTCAAAATGGATGATAGTAAGGCATCCAAGTTCCCATTCCTCTTAGAAAAAAAGTAGGCGATTTTGGTGCATCTCCATTGGTGGACATCTCATTGTACAAAAAACTAGTTGGGAGTTTGTTGTATCTTATACACTCTCAAATTGATTTGGAATATGGTGTAGGTATTTTTTCTAGATATATGGAGGAGCCTCATGAGATCCATTGGAAGGCTACAAAAGGAATCATGCATTATGTGCAAGGAACCAAACACTTCGAGGTACACTATGCTACTGGTTCTCCACTAGGACTAGTAGGATTTACTGATTCTAATTGGGATGGATATTCCATTAACATAAAGTACACTTTAGGATATGTATTCATAATTTCACACGGTCCCATATGATATTAAAGGAATAAAAAATATGCCATATCCCGCTCTTCAGCTGAGGCCGAGTACACAGGAGCAGTGAACGCAACTACACAATGTGTGTGGTTGCAAGGTATTCTTGGGGAACTTGGATTTACATTTGAATCACCCATAGTCATTTGGTGTGACAATAAAAGTGAAATAAATATTTCCACTGATCCAATGTAGAGACATAGGACCAAACCGATTGTGATATGCATGCACTACATCATGATGACATCATGGTGCATGAGCAGGTGATATCATTGTAGTATTGCCCATCTATAGAGAAAATTGCCGACATATTCACCAAGAGATTCATAGAGAAGAAACACACCTATATGAGATCCCTCCTTGGGGTGGGTGACACATGGTGATGGCTGATATCCACTTTCAAATTTTTCTCCATGTCCATTTTAGAGGGAAGGTTTTGTTCCCATGAGGTTTTCCTCCTTACGTTGGTTATATGGACTAATAAAATTATGTTGTAAGAGGCGATTTGAGCCCTAGTTGCCAAGGCCTCAATAATAATTTGGTATAAGTTGTACTAATTTAGGAATGAGGGGGGTGTTAGAGAACTAATCCACCTTAGTACCATGGTCATACACCTAACATACATTTTCATTAGCTTTCATGCTATGTCATATGGTCCAAAACAAGGCTATATTGATCAACCTTTGTATATTAGGTGTTTTGGACTCATTTACTGTAGTTGAGGTGCTCCACTTTGATGATTATTATATTCCAGGTTCCCTCATTAATGACAAGTCAGTCTTGGTGCACTCCCCATCCCTTAAATTAGGGAATATGTTTAAACATAGGCGCTAGTGCATGTCTTTGGTGGTTTTTGGTTCTCCTTAGGAATTTATTGCTTCCTAGAGCCACTTCCACTCACCCATGTTCTCACCCATGCCTATCCTACCCTAATTAGGTCCCTTCCACCCTCTTCTGGATAAATTGTCCTCAATAAAAATTCTATTTTCCAGAAAAATGAAAGAAAATATTTTAATTTCATAGGTATGTTCCATTTCCATATTATTTTTCTCCACCGGTTCCAACATAATCACTATTTGCACATGGAATAGCCTTATAAGAAAATATGGAACATACCTATCCTTTTTTGTGGTCTAGTACCATAGAATTCTATCCTCTATTTACTCTATCATGATACCTCCTTCATTTAAGATAGAAACATACAATTTCCATTCCTCATACATAGCACCTTCTAGTCCCAACACTTTTGCATTGAGCCAATAATATGCATTTCTATTCATCAAAACATGATTTATGTCATGTCCCCAACCCTTACTCAGTGGAGAAGACACGACAACATCTATCAACCCGGGAAATCTAAGCCCCCATGAACATAATATATATAAAAATTTATTGAAATTAAAGAATATAAATACACAAATGCATAATAAAATTTACATATATATATATATATATATAGCGGAAGCAAATGATTCATTCAACATGTTCATGATAATTTCATAATAATTCAGAATAAAATACAGTTGCAGAACTTAAATAAACAAGAATACTTATATTTGGAGAAGCTTGTCCCGCAACCAACTATGTCATTGCAACATTCCAACCAACCATATGCTAGTGTGCTCTTTAATCTCTCAACAAAACTGCCACCCTCGAGTTGGGCATGATTTTCCATAAGGAATAAGGAACACTAGAAAACCTTCCCCATAGCTAATGATACAATAAAAAATCGGTCAATCTAACATAGTTGGGTTTATTAGACTTACATAGGCAGTGTTTTACACTTATCCAAATTCACATGAGACCCAGCCAATCCAACAGATGGGTTTATCAGGCTACCATCCAAGCCATCCTTTCATTTGGGTTTATCAAGCTGCCAAGGAGGTGGAAAGACTAATTGGTAACCTAGTGATCTCAATCCATAGCTAACAACACCCACACCGGATCTAGAATCACTTCTAAAAAATTACAAACCCAACACAAGGAAGCATTCCCTTCTCTGCTACACAGTCCCTCGGGCCATGCATTCCCTTACAGTGATATTCAGGGTATGCAAAGAAGAAAACCAACCTTCTATATTGGTATGTGAGGTCCTTTTACACACTAGGTTTATCAAGCAAGTATAGGCTCCATTTCCATTCCTTCAATCAATGTAGATGCAAAAGAAAGGGCATGCACACAGTTATCTCAGTACCGGAATTAACAAAATGTAGCAGATGCAAGGGATTACATACACACATAGTAATCAAGAATTCCTGAATGTTTTCAGAGCCAGAACGATTGCTTCCATTACCCAAAAAAAAAGGTTTGTTGGTCAATTCAATCAAACACCAAATCGACTGCTCAGAAATCGGGTTCAATAAAACGATTAACAGACTGGAGAAAAACATGAAGAAAAACAATCCACATAGGAAAACAAAAAACGTGAAGGATTCAGATCGTCAAATAGGAGAAATTCATGAAATTTTCAGACTCATAATCATTTTTGCTGGCTTGGTGCTACGTGAATTCCAAATTGGGTTCTCCAAAAACGTTTTTCCCTTCCAAATCATGAGGGGAGGTGAAACGCTGCCGCATGAGGGAAAAATGAACGTTTTCTTCAAGAAAAATTAAAAAATGATTTTCCAGAAATGGTGCTTTTCCCATTTCGAATTTATTCCCACTCTTCCAATACCCCGCTCCCTTATCCTTAGGAAAAATCATGCCCCCATATCACTTAGTTGCGTTGACATAGCTGGCTATACGTTTTTAATTAAAATTGCAAATTTTACATGATGTCCAAAATAATAATGTGCCATCTAGCACTAAATATCATCGGCCCAACCTTAATCGCCGAAACATAAATACTAAATCGATGGTGGGGATTTTTCCTATCTCCACGCCATGATTATTTACATCATTTATTTAAATGCAAATAGGGTCAAAACCAGGGTGTTACAATTTCTTATATCTATAAGTTTCTTGTAACCCCTCACATGAAGTAAAGATAATAAAGATTCTGAAATATTGAAATAATATTCCCATTGAATGTAAGGGTCTATACTCGACAAGACTTGATTTCCATGTGTCACCCTCCAAGATAACCATTTTACTATCCAAAGAAATGATTTAACAAAACGATTCCAAAAATTAGAAACATAACCAACATATTTTTTGATAATCTAATCCAACTAAATATAGATATCCTTTTCAAGTATTTTACTTTTAAAACATCATTCCATACACCCGTTCCAAATAAAAATCTCCATAAACTTTTCAAACTCATACCAACGCCAAACCAATACATATTTTTTATTGTCCATCCTCTCGCTCTCTTAGGAAGGTAATTATTCTCCCAACTGACCAAATATATCCTCTCCCCATTAGTAGAATGTAACCATAAAAATTTCATTATTCTATTCTTACTAAATGTATAATAGATACAAGACCTTCACTAGAGAAAACCAATATACATGGGTTCCTATAAGAACATACTTTACCAAGGAGTGCTTTCCCCTAGGGATAACCACCTTGTAACACCTTGTTTTTACCTTGACTTTGGAGATTATTATGACTAGACTTTGAGGGAATTATATGAACAATGACCCGACTATTTATTAATTTGGTATTTAAAACTTTATGTGTACATGCTATTGAGGGAATCTGGTTCTGGATGACCCGGACCTGGGTAGAACAATTAGCTATTGAAGAGATATGAACTAAACAAAATTGTCTCACTTATGGATTATATGATTAATGAATTATGATTTGGTTAATTATGAATATGATTATATGATAAGTTTAATTATGAATGAATGAGAAATTATGTGAAGTTACCAAGAAAGATTTAAATTCTATGTTGTTGAATGATTGACAAATTTATTGTGTAGCATGTACTTTGATGGTCTGTCGAGTGTGACAAGAAAGGTAGGTACATGAACAGAAAGAGAGCATAAGTATGCAAAGACTCTAAGGGATTCAACAACTATGGTAGGTGATACCAAACTTGTTTGTAATGTTATTAAATTTTTATATGTTTTGATGCAATGACATGCATGGAATTTGAATGAGTCAGGAAAAATCGACAATTTAGGTCAATGAATAATTATGTTATGATTAAAATCTTATTTTATGAGATTTGATGCACAAGGTGTTATATGTGTAGTTGATGGGAGACGATTTCCAATCGAACCACATCAAGTGACGAGGCTAAGAAATTATATGTGTAAGTATAGCAAATGGACAGTGCGATGAGCTTTGAATAGAGTGAGGAAAACTCTATCTCATCAGATGCACATGCCGTGAGCATAGGCCACGAGTCGGTCACTCATGAGGATTATACTGAGGAGTGTGCAATAGGGACTCAACACTATTCCCCAGGAACCACCTGGCACTTCACGGGGTAGGCTAACTGAGGTAACATAGGCTCAGTCATCATAACCAACTCCCCTCCCATGGGAATTATCAGAAGGGCATGTTGGGAGCATAGCGCCTTGATAATTCTAGCCATGAAGAGAATGCGGCAGTAATAAAATACCTAAATGAACTACAGAGAAATAATAAAAATTGGTCGTAAAGAACATAAACATATCTAGATTTGTTAAATGAAATAAATAAATAAAATAATTAAATATAAATAAACCTAATATAATGAATAATAATAAATAAATAAATATCATAAGTAAATAAATGAACTAACTAAACTAAACAAAGTAAAAGATAACCTAAGAAAACAAAATAAGGTTGAGTGAATAAAATAAAGAAATAAAACAATTAAGTAAAGAATTAGTTAAACTAAAGTGATGCATGGATGCATTTTTATTAACGAAAGGGTTAATAAAAAGAGGAAAATGAGGAAGAGAGGGGGGGGGGTTCCTATTCCAGTTGGCATAGTTTGAGCACAGATCGATTTTGTGACTCATAGGTGACTGCGGAAGAGTGTGGTTGAATATAGTGTGAGTGAGGTTGGGAGCCCCCCAACAGTAGTATGGCGTTGTATTTTCATTTCTAGCCACATATTTTCAGCCCTGTCGAGCTCAGGGGTCCCGGGGGAAGGAGAGTACCCATTAGGGTATGGTAGGGAGGAAACCGGTGGGTTATCAATGATTGTAAATCCATTTTAAGTGTTCGGCATAGAATTTA
The DNA here is from genome assembly GCA_001517045.1 of Pseudotsuga menziesii. Taxonomy (NCBI): domain Eukaryota; kingdom Viridiplantae; phylum Streptophyta; class Pinopsida; order Pinales; family Pinaceae; genus Pseudotsuga; species Pseudotsuga menziesii. The sequence goes on along the minus strand of LPNX010457646.1, from coordinate 231,454 downwards.
GTAAAACAAGTTGCAGCGTACCAACAATTATTAGTGAGCTTGTAGGATTTTTTGGTGAGAGTTTTGGCAACAAAAATCGGCCTCGACAACATTAAAAATTCTCAGCATGGTAAACAGGTCAAATTTATTAGACTGTTAGTTTCTTGTTTATTTCAAAGAAAATTTTGTGGTTAATTGATCTATATTTTATATTCATGCATATTAGTGTTATAACTTATTTTTGGACCCGTGGAGGGTTGTTACACATGGTATCAGATTGAAGTTTGAACACTTGACTTATGGGATCATTGTTACTTTTCCTTATTATGGGTTAAACAATGATTTCAAATTTTCCTACAATATTCCTTCCAATAGATGTTGTTTCCCCCATCGCAGATCTGATATGGATGAAACAACATCTATCACAAGCATTGTTGTAGGAAAATTTAAAATCATTGTTTAACCCATAATAAGGAAAATCAACAATAAGGAAAAGAAACATTGAGCCCATAGGTCAAGTGTTCAAACTTCACTCTGATACCATCTGTAACGACCTTCCATGGGTCCAAAAGTAAGTTCTAACGCTAATATACATGAATATAAAATCTAGATCAACTAACACAAAATTTTCTTTTAAATAAACAAGAAATTAACATCATAATCTGACCTGTTTACCATGCCAAGAATTGTTGATGCTCTCAAAGCCTTTTTTTTTTGCCAAAACTCTCACCAAAAAATCCTGCAAGATCACTAATATCTATTGGTACTCCACAACTTGTTCTATTGAATTCTCCGCTGAACACTTCGAATGGATTTCCAATCATTGATAACCCACCAGTTTTCTCCCTACCATACTCTGACGGGTACTACCCTTCCCCTAGGACCCTCGAGCTCGATGGGGATGACAATATGTGGGTAGCAATGAAAATATAGTGCCATACTGCTACTAGGAGGATGCCAACCTCACTCATGATGTATTCAACCACACTCTTCCGTAGTCGCCTCCGAGTCACAAAATTGATCTGTGCTCAAACTATGGTAACTGAAAGAGAAAAAATCCCCCCTCTCTTCCTCATTTACCTCTTTTTATTAACCCTTTAATTTATAACAATGCATCCATGTGTCACTTTAGTTTAATTGATTCTTTACTTAATTGTTTTATTTGTTTATTTTATTCACTCAACCTTATTTTGTTATCTTAGGTTATATTTTACTTAGTTTTAAGTTTAGTTTAGTTTAGTTTAGTTTAGTTTATTTAGTTCATTTATTTACTTATGATATTTATTTATTTATTAATAATAATAATATTATTATTATTATTATTATTTATTTATTTCATTTAACAAATTTGGATATGTTTATGTTCTTTAAGACCATTTTTTATTGTTTCTCTTTAGTTCATTTAGGTGTTTTATTACCATCGCATTCTCGTCGCTGCTAGAATTATCAAGGCGCTATGCTCCCAGCATGTCCTTCCAATAAGTCCCACTGGCAAGGAGTTGTTTATCATGACCGAGCCTATGTTACCTCAGTTCTCCTAGCCTGCGAAGAGCCAGGTGGTTTGTATGGAATAGGATCGAATCCCTATTGGGTGCCCCTAGTATAATCCTCATGAGTGACCGAATTGTGACCTACCCTCACGATACACACATCTGATGAGATGGAGTTATCCTCACTATATAAAAACATCATTGTGTCAAAAATTTGCTAGACTTACACATATAATTTCTTAGCCCTGTCACTTGATGTGGGTTGATTGAAAATCATCTCCCATCACCTGCACATATAACACCCTACTCATTGAATCTCATAAAATAATATTTTAATCATAACATAATTATTCGTTGACCTCAATTGTCAAGGTTTTCTGACTCATTCAGAGTCCATGCATGCCAGTGCATCAAAACATATCAAAATTTAATAACATTATAAACAATTTTGGTATCACCTGCCATAGTCGTTGACTCCCTTAGAGTCTTTGCATACGGATTCTCTCTTTTTGTTCGTGTGCCTTCCTTTCCTGTCACACTCGAAATACCGTTAGAGTACATGTGACACAATAAAATTGTCAATCATTCAACAATATAGAATTTAACTCTTTCTTGGTAACTTCACAAAATTTCTCATTCATTCATAATTAAACTCATCATATAATCGTATTCATAATTAACCAAATCGTAATTCATTCATTATATAATCCATAAGTGAGACAATTTTGTTTAGTTCATATATCTTCAGTAGCTAATCATTTTACCCATGTCCGGGTCATCCAGAATCAGATTCCCTCAATAGCATGTCCATATAAAGTTTTAAGTACCAAATTAATAAATAGTCATGTAATTCTTCATAGAACACCATCAAAGTCTAGTCATAATAATCTCCAAACTCAAGGTAAAAACAAGGTGTTACATACACCCCCACTTTAGGAAATTTCTGCCCGAAGTTCTGGTATAAGTACGAATACGGTCTATATATTTCCATAAGATCAATTCCCTACCTGTAAATATTTTTATAAATTTGGTTCTCAACTACAATTCCAAAAATTCGGGTCTTAGCGATTTAGACGAACGTATTAAATTTTATCATCTAGTCATTTCATCAACACTATTTTTTCCACGTAAAAGATCTTATCTTATACTTACCTAAGTTTCATCATTCTTGTTATAATTATGACCCCATTTGACAGACTTTTCAAGTCACATCATGCGTGGGTTGTCATAGACTCATTGAGTCTTGTTGTGAGGATTAGTTGTGACATCTCCATAAATTCACAAAAAAAAAAAATTTCTATATGGCATTAATACTAAATCATAGCCAGAATTCTAGTCTAATAACCAACTTTAGTTTAATTAATATGTAGATTACAAGATAGGTTATTAGGAGAAACTTAGGAGTTAAGTCTTTTTAGTTAACTGTAACTAAAAGGCTTCATTTTTTTACTTACTAACTAGTAAGTCACATGCTACTAACTATATTCAATCTTTATTGATTTTCAATCTTGAATAAAAATTTATCAAAATTTAAAGAGTTTCAATTTATTGAGTTCAGATCATTGATTTGTTTGCAAGAATGTGTATGATTTTGATGATTTTTCCTTTTCTTATTGAAGGGGGAATGAGCTTAGCCCGAGGCTTACTTAGCGTTTCTCAAAGCTAACATAGATTCGATGCTTGTACACAACTTACAGGTAAAAATTTACTTCTAGGTTACGATGTAAAAATTTAAAGCTCAGAATATCAAATGAGTAAGTTAGGAAATAAAATCCTTAAAATCATTTAACCTGTCTATATTATCGAAGTGTAAGAATATTCCTAGGCCTATAACCAAGACCATTCTACCTAGGTAGAAGATTGGAGTTGATAGTGTGATTATCTGTTTTAACAATTAAATTATATGTTTGATGGGATATAATTATCAACATGCTTTTATTTTTTTAAGGTACTATAAACCTGAATACCTTCCATACAATTTATAACTATGGAATTTATCCATGTTAATTCCTAGAAATTTCCTAACCTAATAATTGCCATTAATGAATTGGTAATTATAGATTAACTATAACTATAAATAAAAATAATACTAAGCATGTATTCATTGCATACAAATACTCTAACCTAGACATGAATTCAATGCATATTATATAAACTAACCTAGGTGTATATGTATTCAATGCATAACATATATACTAACCTAAGCATATATCAATGCATAACGTAGACATGTTTATTATTTTTCTAACAATGTGATGGTATTACATATACAAAAAATCGTAGGTTCAAACTATAACATGCCAAGAAAATATTTCAAGTTTGAGTGGAATCCACGTGGGGACTGCTCGTTTGAAGAAGGGTTTTGGTGTTAAGCCTATGCATAAAAAATTAAACACTTACCCTAATCATCACTCAGCTTCATTTGTTGTTTATTTTGGCAAGGGAGAGTGGGCCGAAAGGCCCTCATCCTTCTCACGTTTTTGTAATAGTATCATTATAGTTTTGGCCATGGCGTTTAGTAAGCTCGAAGCTCTAGTTCTTCGCCATAACCGTGAGCTTAACATTAACATAGTGGTGACTCTTATTTGTATGTGGCATTTAGCAGGCTTACTGTTAGTTTCTTCACCAATAACACTTTCTTTGAGCTCAGTCATGGTACTTGCGGGATTAAAAATAAAACTTGGTGAGTCATATGAATCCTCCCAACACTTTCTTTTATTTACTTATTAATATATATATCCATATATAAACTAATAATTTGAAATTGTTTGTTTGTTTGATGATAGGTGGAAAATACTTGGAAATATCGAGTCAAAATTTGAAGGTGATTCCTTTGAAGCTGAAGGGTATGAGTGTGAAGGGTTTCAGGTAAGCCTCGGTCCCAACTTTGAGGTACCCTTCGTCATTGGTGTGTGTGGCATCGAAAGTTACAGCAGAGTGTTGTTACATCATTCACATTTTCTTATGGTCAAACTTGATGTTTTGCTTTGATTTGGTGTAGGAGGCCATATGGCCATCCTTAATGGTAACCCTTACGGTTTTATAAATGAGCTACAACTCTTGTAATGTCAATATAGGGTGAGAATAATAGTATTCCATGGTTTGTTATCGTTTAGCATATTTTGATTTAGATGTGTGGAAGTTTTCTCTTCCTATGCTCGGCCACTGCAACTCTTTTGTTGCTCCTGCAAAAGTTAAGGAATTTTGGTTTTTATGAAGAAGACAATGTGGTGACCACTGGTTAATTTCTTGATAAATTAAACTTTGTTTATGGTTTCTTTTTGTTTAAAAAGAATAGAGCCTACAGGCCTGAGCATAATTAGTTGTTATCATTTGTTCTTCTCTTCTCAACTCGGTTTCACTGTGTGTTAAGAATTTGTAAATATTTTTATGTTATAAAAACACTTGGTTGTGAATTATTTTATGGCTACGATCTGGTTAAAACCAATAGAATTTCAGTTGTTGAAAATTGATTTGAGCAACCTGTGTCGTAAAGAATCATCCTAGGGTTTGATTTTTATTAAACAGTTTTGAGGTTTAGATTAGTTGATTATCTTCTAATTTTTAATATTTGTATTATAATTAGGTTATCTACAGATATTTGATTTGTTTGGTATAAACTATAGCTAAATAGTAAAAGTCTTCTTTTTTAATTTGAAGAGATGGAAAATTTATACTATTTCATAATATGTTCTGTAGATGGTTATGAATGGTTATATTACTGTAGATGTTTATGAATGGTTATAATAATGCGTAGGGTTTAGCAAGAACATTTTACAAAAATAAATAATAATATTAGTGTTATACTGAATATTTACAGTTTGGGTTTCCTAAGTACTTAAGATACTATAATATACTAAATGTTATAATATTAACCATTTTCAGTCTATTAACTATTCATTATGAACTCACTGTGTTTATGTTTAAAAAGGAACAGTTTGGGGTTTAACTGAGCATTACTTCCTATAAAAAATAATTAGAATACTTGTTTATGAATTAGGTATTAACATGTTTAAATAAAGAATTAGTTTTATTTACTAAGTGTAAATAATTTAATTGTATTACAATAATATTTATTTTAATATAATACACATAGTTTACTATCTGTGTATCAACAGTTTTACTATAATAGACTCTATATAGTATTCTTTAGAGGTTTTTGTATAAAAGTTTAAGTCCTCGAAATAGAATTATTATGGAAAAATAGAAGTAAAAGCTTCCAATGTTAAACAGTTACTTGAAGATATTGCTGGAAACTTAACAAAAGAAAAGATTAGTGAATTCATTTCTAAATAACTTTTCAATTCGATAACAGTTTCAGATTCTTTTATCCATGTATAATCATTCATATCTACATCTAAATAATCCTTCTGTACTAGAGTACTTCATCATAAGATGAGTGGAAAAATACAAAAAGGAAAATACTCATTAATCAATCACTCCTCATTCTAGACTCATTTATTATGATAATCATAAACAAGTAAACTTTCTTGAATAATTTGCAAACTTAAGCACTCTACTAGCATATTCAAAGTATCTATGTAATAATATAAAAACTAAACATAACTACTTTTATTCCAGTAATTTTCTTTGATGGAAAATAAATAAGATAAAAGAATGGAACCTGGTAATTTGTAGAAGAGACAAACATCCCAAGGAGCCCGTTTCACCCAACCTTTTCTTGAAGATAGCTCAACTGCTTGTCTTAGGACCCCCGTGCCTATCCACTGACCCACCAGGGTGAATGAACCGTGTGAAGAAATAGGATTAGATACCCCTACAACTCAACAGAATTACTTTCCAATAGTACTTCTATCCTTAGCATTAAAGAACTCATCTATTAAGATACACTAGTTCTGAAAGTAGTCTTAACACTCAAAACACTTCTAACTTTCCCCTCATCGAATCTCTTGTGCCCCTTTCTCAACTTCATAAAATTCACAAGGTAAAGAATGAACAACATCCTGCTGAATTTGATGGATAGATATATGCATGCCTAGGTATTTTTGGTCATTTTTTTTCAATTAATGAGCCACCTTCTCTGTTCCACTTTCTTGGGGAACATGAACACAAAATTAGGGAAGTTTCCCCCTGCAACAACTAGAAGTGATTGAGGACACTGCCATGTGTCAGTTTTCTCTCACCCTAGTTTGCTCCTCCTAGTGGGTCAGTAGACACTCATTCAACAGCCTCCTTAGCATATTTGTCTCATCTTTTATTTATTAAATAATAAAATATTCAACATAACTAATTATAGTCATCCTTGACCCCACATGGTCAATATTCATAAAATTCACAATAAAAATAAAATATAAGGTTTTCTTAAACATAAAATGTTATTCAAATTAGGGTATGTGACATACACCCCCCCTTAAGTCCAACATCATCCTCGACGTTTCTTTATTGATCATCCTCAGAGCTTCCCTAGAATAGAATTGGATATGTTGCTCGCATATGACTCTTCAATTCCTAGGTTGCTTCTTCTTGACTAAGGTGCTTCCATTGCACCTTCACCTATCCAATGGTGTGATTCTAAAGTAGGATTTCCCTCTTGTAGAGGATACAACTCGGTTCCACCAAAAAATCTCATTCAGGATCCACCTGCACATCATTCCAATTTATCACATGAGTAGCATCGTGTACATATTTCTTTAAAAAAGAAATATGAAAAACATTATGAACTTTAAGATTTAGTGGTAATGCCAATTGGTATGCCACTAGTCCAACTCTGGACAATATTTTGAAAGTCCCACAGTACCTAGGTGCTAGCTTAGCACAGCTCCCTAATTTTAAGGAACTCTTTTTATATTTTACCTTAATGAAAACATGTGTTCCCACATAGAACTCTTTCTGAGCTTGCTTAAGATTAGCTTGACTCTTATGCCTGTCTTGTGCAACCTTTAAATTACCTTGTACCTTCTTCACTATTAATTCCATTTCCTTTAATAACTTGGGTCCTAGTATTAACCTACCAACAGGGTTACTCAATGATATGGGAGTATTGCATTTTATGCCATACATAATTTCAAATGGGCTGAATTTTCATTAAGCTTGGTAGTGGTTGTTGTATACAAGCTCAACCAAGTGTAAGTAGTCCTTCCATTTACTTGGTTGTTCTCTAACGTACATCCTCAACATATCTTCCAAAATCTGATTTACCCTTTATGTTTGTCCATATGTTTGCAGATGAAAAGATGTAATAAAATTCAAGGTAGTATTTAGACCTTTAAATAAACATTTTGAGAAGTTTCCCGTGAAATTAGAGTCCTTGTGAGAAATTATAACTTTTGGAATTCCATGCAAACGAAAATTTTGTTTCATAAATATTTCAGCAATATTAGAAGCCTTATGAGTGGTCTTTACTGGTATAAAATGGGATTCCTTGCTGAGTTTGTCAATAGCTACCATTATAGAATCATTCTGGTTTTGATTTTTAGGCAACCCTGTAATGAAATCAATGCTGATTATTTCCCATTTCTATCTAGGAATTGGTAACGACTGTAATAAACTGGCTTGATGTAGATGTTCAGTCTTAACCTATTGACATTCAAAAAATCTAGCAATATATTCTCCCAACTCATTCTTCATATTTGGCAAAAAGTAATCTTTCTGTAACATAGTGGTTGTCTTCTAATAGCCAAGATGTCTAGAATAAGGACTCTTACGTATTTCATTTAAAATTAGAAACTTAACTTTAGGTACGTTAGGTACATACAATCTATTTTTATAAAGTATTAACCACTTTTCATTTAGACTATAACTTGTATTTGAACTTTCAGTTACATTTTCTGCCACTTTAGCTTGCAATTTTTGGTAATTTTCATCCAATTTTACTCCTTCTTCAAGCTAATCTACTAAATCTATTTTGTAAGTATTGACTGCTTCCATAAAATTTAATCTTACATTTCTGCTCAAAGCATTAGCTACTTTATTTTCCTCCCCCTTGATATGTTGGATCTCAAAATCATATTCTCTAAGGAAATCTAGCCACCTAGCTTGCCTTGCGTTTAAATTTGGTTGATCCAACATATACTTTAAACCCTTATTATCTGTCATTAAGATAAATTTTCTCCAAATTAAGTGATGGTGCCACATATTTAAAGCATGTATCAAGGTAGCCAATTCTAGATCGTAAGTAGCGTAATTTTTGTCATGAAATTTAAGTTTCCTGGACTCGTACGCTATTACGTGTCCTTCTTGAGTTAAGACCCCACCAAGGCCATCATTGCATGCATCAGTGCATACAACAAAGTCTTTGTTAGGATATGCAATTTTTAAAATCAGTGTAGTAGTTAATAATTCTTTTAATTTCTTAAAACTCTCTTCACATTTTTGATCCCATACAAATTTCTTCCATTTATTCTGTGCAGAAGTTATGGTATTCACAATCCTTGAGAAACTCTCAACGAACCTTTGATAATAACTAGTGATCCCCGTGAATGACTGTACATCAATCGCATCCTTTGGGACCTGTCATTCGTTAATTTATTTTATCTTATCTGGGTCCACCGAGATCCCATCTTTAGTTATTACGTGACCTAAGTATTGTATTTTATATTTGAAGTAGCATTTACTGAACTTGGCATACAAATGATGTTCCCTTAGCGGTTGTAAAATAATTTTTAAATGTTCTTCGTACTCTTATTTAGTCTTAGAATAGATTAAAATATCATCAATAAAAACTACTACAAAATTATCTAGATATTTATGTAATATGTTGTTCATTAAACACATGAATACTGTCGGGGCATTAGTTAGCCCAAATGGCATGACCACGAACTCATAGTGACCATATCGGATCCTAAAAGTGAAGCGAATAATTATTCGCTTACACAAATAATATTACCAAAAGACTTGGAATATTAAATAAGCCATAATAATATATAAATTGATGATAGAATAGATATGATGATAGATTACAAAGTGAGTGCCATATATATATAAATTGGAAAGGCACTTTGGATACCATCCATGAAAGGATGCATCATTTTAGAATAGTTCACTAATAACTATTTATTAATTATTAAATATCAATATCAATATGTATTAATAATTCATATATATATATATATATATATATATATATATATATTGTTGTTGTTATTATTTAAGTTTGTTACATTGCCACTCCCTTAGAAAGGCTTTGTCCTCAAAGCCTTATAATGTTTTTGCATCATCTTTTGTGGTGTCATAGCTGACGAAACATGTCGATACGAACTACTAAGAGTTGAGCACAACTTCTAATATGTGGATGAATCAATCCATCCCAAATTGATTTTTTGTGGACTGTTGGCATTCCATACCGATATATTGTTAGGAGATTTGATCACGTTGGTACTGCCATCTTTCGGCATTTCCCACTTTTTAGAATATCTGTTTTTATGGTTGGGGTGTCGATATGGAATTTTCACAATGTCATTGTCTTTTATGAGTGTCATTTTTTTAGCATTGATCTGAGTAGAAAGTTGTGTTTTCATCTCTTGAGGTTTTAAGGCTTCGTTCTGTATCTTTTCCAACTTGGTTTCTAACTGCATGTTAACATTTTGAAACTTCTTAATCACTTCTACATGTTATTTTCTGTCATCTTCAGACTTCTTAAGTTGTTCCTTAAGATCTTCATTATGCCTTCTGATACAACAATTTTTTTCCTGTTTGTCTAGAAGTTTTTCTTCAATGTCTTCCGTAGATTGTTCTATCTTTCGACTACTTTTCAACTTCTTAATTTTTGTGACTAGTGTCTTGTTATGATTACCTAATCTGAAAATTTCTTCGAAATGGCTTGATAAAACCTTGTTGACTTTTGTCAGTTCTAACTTATGTGTCTTCTTACTGTCATCATACTGCTGCTGGAGTTTTTCTTTTTGCTGTTTATGCTAATGTAACTCTGCTCCTTGATTTTCTAACCTCATCCAGACTTGCGCCAATTCAGTATCTTTTTCCATGATGAGTTTGTTTAGATGCTTTATTTCTTCTTCTAATTAATTATCGCATCCATATGATGATTTGTTGTCAGTTTTTGACTTTTTGATCTAGTCTTCTAAGTTTTGATTATGAATTTTTAAACATGATATTTCTTTATCCTGATCATATAACATTTTCTTGTTATCTCTTATGGTTCATTCTAGCTGTCGATTCTGATTCCATAAGTGGTGATTCTCATCGTCTTTCCACTCTTTCAACCACTTTTTCATCTCAACCTCAGCTTGTATACTTTTATTGATCACCTTGTATTGTTATAACTCGTCCACTGTTGTTTGTAGCTGTTCCTTCATTTCTGAATATGTAGTAGCCATTGTTTGTGACTATGTTTCTACTTCACTTTTGTCTTCGTTTCTTCTAGAAGGGTAGATACAAAAGCTTTAATAATTCTCAATATGTTTTTTTTAGAAAAATCTTTCTTCGACTATTTCTTGTTAGGTCAAATAACCTTTCTTTTTTCCAAAAATAATTTTTTTTTAATAAAATAATAATAATAATAATTATTTTTAAACTTAAGTTATATAAAATAATATATAACCTTCCAAATTCTAGTCCTTGACTTTTATTTTTTTCCAATACTTTTGTAAAATGCAAGTAGATTAGGTGGTTGGGAGGAATAAGTGTTACCTTCTCCACCTAGGTTCAAATCCCACTTGCTTCTTTGTAGTTATTATTATGCACTTTTTATCTTCAAACCCAAACCCACTTATTAAGAAACCATGTGTGGTTTCACTTCTACCCCTTTATTTTTGTTTTACTTTTTTTTTTGGTGGGTTACTTTTACCTTTAATTTTTTAAGGACAAGGTCCTATTTTTTAGGGAATCCCTAGAAGCTTGAATAGTAACTTTGCTCTAATACCACTTGAAGTGAATAATTATTCGCTTAACTATTTATTAATTATTAATTATTAATTATTAATATCAATATGTATTAATATTTAATAGTTATTATTAATTATATAATAGTTATTTAGTGATTCTTTATTATATATATATTTTTTCATTACCAAAAGCTGTCTTGAAAATATCCTCATCTTTAATCCAGACTTGATGATAACCGGATATTAAGTCAATTTTTGAAAATATTGTTCCTCCGCGTAACTGATTGAACAGGTCATCTATGTGGGGAAATGGGTATCTATTTTTAATTGTCATCTAATTAGGCTGATGGTAGTCAATGCATAAGCGTAGAGTACCGTCCTTATTTTTAACAAAGATAACTAGTGCTCCCCAAGGAGACACACTTGGTATTATATAATTTTATCTATAAATTATTTTAATTACGATTTTATATCATTAAGCTCCAGTATTTTCATCTGGTAATGGTATTTTGAGTTAGGAGCCGCATCAGGTACCATCTCAATAGTGAAATCCATCTCCCTTTTCGGAGTCAATCCCAGAATTTCCTCTGGAAATACATCTGAATAACCTCTCATAACTGGTATATATTCTAATTTTATTTTGTATTCTTTATTAATGTGTTCTTCATTAGTTATATTTACAACAAAATATTTACATCCCTTCTGAACAACCCTATTTAGTTGTACGGAAGAAATCTGTCTAATTGTTGTTTTCCTAGGGATTCCTTTTACTGTTACCATTTGTCCTTCATTATTTAAACAGGTAAAAGTATTATCAAAACAATTTAACACTACTCGTTGTTGTTCCAACAAATCCATTCCAATTAATACATCATAGGAGCCTAACGGAAGTACATTCAACTTTACAAAAGTTTCAAACTGATTCATAAATAAAGTACAATATTTCACAAAATCAATTAATTTCCTTTTTGCTCCTGTAGATAATTGAACCAACCATGATTTTGAAAATTTCTCTACTGGTAGTTTACTTTTATCTACTAAACTAGGATAGACATAACTCAGGCTATCCCCTGCATCAATTAAAATAGAAATAGGTTTATGGTTTAGCATACATTCTACTTCCACCATGGATGTCCGATATTCATCATGTTTGTTTTCTAGCGCTGCATTGATTCTGGGCATCCCTTTCGCTAAATCACCAACTGGTTTTTCTTCCTGCATAGCATGAATGTTGTTGACGGTCTTCTTTTTGTGAGGACACACTGATACATAGTGAGGTCCCTAGCATTCCCAACATTTTACCAGTTCCTTATGTTCGTTATTTCTAACATAATTACTATGATTATTTGTAAATTCTTTGTTTCTTATGATAGTAAGGTTTTGTTGTGGGTTACCTTTTGAATTACTTCCTTGAAATTTTGTGTTAGGAAGATTGCATGAGTTATTATGCCCAAAATTCCGATTTGGTGTGAAACTTTTCTTCCTATATTGAAAATTATTATTATGAATTTTTATATTCCAACTTGGCATGTTCTCCCTTTTCTGGTTATGCTCATAGCAGAAATTTTCTTTTTGCATGGCCTCTTCAAGGGTATTTGGATTATCATACTCAATTATGTCCTTGATATGAAAAGGTAAACAGCTTAGAAACCATTGTACCTTAGGTTTTTCATCAAAAATATAAGGAACATATCGTAGTAAGCTTACAAATTTTCTATTTAACTCTTTCATACTCATGGTTCCCAACCTTAAGTCATAAAATTCTTTAGCTTGCTCCTCGTAATATTGCTTCGATAGAAATTTATTTTTAAAGTACTTTTTAAAAGTGCTCCAGTTTATATTCTTCTCTTTTATGCCCTTAACTCATTTTATGTCCTGCCACTAGATGTCATATTTTCCAGTTAAGTTATTTCCATCCTCACTTTTAACTGATTTGAATAATTATATATTTGAAAGTACTTTTTCATTCCGGACAGCCATGCTTTGGCTTTCTCCCCTTTTTGTGTTTCACCATTAAAAGTTGGTGGTTTAATCTTTTTAAACTAACCATTTGAACATCAAGAAGTTGTAGGCTTGGTTGATAGTGCCAATTGGATGGATTATACTTAGGAGACACATGATAGAGAGGATACTCAATAAGGATCCACTTCACCAATGAAGGAGGATGATAATACACAACTATATTCTTTTGTTGTTGTTACAGTAGCTGTGAATATTACACCCATTTCTAGTCACTCTAAGAGGACTAATAAGAGGGATTTTTCGGATGCTATCGATACAGAAGAAGAAGTCACTACCCAAAATCCAAAGAAATATAAAGTTGAACATGAAGATCATATGGCACATGCATTGGATACAAAAGGAAAAAAGAAGCAGGTATAAGTCAAAGGACCATCCTTTGAAATCAAATAGTATGCCTTCTCAGAGACACCCTAATATTATACCTCTCAGTTCCAAACCAGAGCTGAGATGTTTGACAAGTATAGAGATGATAAGGATGTGGACACAAATGAATCTTTTAAGCTGTATGCAGATGTTAGAAAAATCTCTAGCAAAGATGTGTCATTAGTGAATGTCAGAGATCACAATCAGAAAACTCTAAACTTGGAAATAGAAACCAAGGACAAAGTTGTTGAGATGAGTATGAATATAGAAACAATTCCTATAGCTGATATGATTCACCTTTAGAAACAAACTGGGGAAATGATATATAGTGACCTACTCAAGGCCACTTTAAATGTTTCTAGATTATAATCTGCTAAGAGTAAAGAGGAGAACCAGCAGGGGCAAGAAAAGGTTGAAAATAAATCTCATCAACGTCAATTTAAGAAGCTTCAAGGTGATTTGTTGACTGCTGATAATGAAGATGATAAAGTAGCAGTAACTCACAGATTACTAAATAAAAAAGAGAACACAATTCATCTCCTTAAAAATAAATTGAAGATCCTCGCTACCCAACTAATACAAGCTACATATCTTATAGAGATCGAGAAGGAAAAAGTGACTCTAAATAATGAATTGAATGATTGCAAAGAAAATATTTTAAAGTTTGTTCGAAAAAAAAACAATGGGAAAAATACATGCGTATTTTGGTTGAAAATGAGAAGGCTTTAAAGCAAAAATAAGCAGAATTCGAAAAATAATAGAATGAAAAGACTAATGAACCAAAAGTTCAAATTGTTTCCCCCCCTGCATAAGTTAACATAGACTCTCTAGTACAAGCAATGTCTTTGGTTAGCTTGAAATATTTGGAAATCGTTGGATTAAAGAATTAGACTAAGAATCTGGTAAATTTGGCCTTGAAAAGGAAGGAATATAGAAAAGCATGGGACAACAAATGTAAAGATCTTTTAGACAAAAATGACTAGATTATAAAACAAGTGACAGGGTTGCTTTCTGTACAGGGAGCCAAACACATTATCTGGGATGTACTTAGAGCTAAAGAATCCAAATTGATGCCTTACTTATATTACATTTTGGATATAGAAATTGCAATGCAAGAAACAAGGAAAACTGTAACAACAGTGAAATAAAGATTGAATAAGAAACCTCTAGAGACTGCTAACAACACTATTTATTTTCTAAATGGCCTAACAAATGATGAACTAAAACAGAAATATTAGGGGTATAATTTCCATTATCACTTGGGAAAGGAAAGTTGTGAGTAAACATCAGCACCTCGAAACTATGGAAGAAAAGATTGATATTATGAAACATCAAATCAAAGTGTTTATTGATTCATTTTCCCCATTATGCAAAAGAGGTTTTCCCTTTTTCTGGGAAGAAAAGGGAAGAATGTTTTCCCAAAAATAATATCATGATTGGTTGGTCAAATGCATATTAAACCATATAAAATTTGAATATGTGCAACAATAATTGTCTGGGAAAGCAATATTTGATAAGATAGCAGAAGATTTTGAAATTTTATTTGACTTTAGAGCCATGTGTGCACAGTTGCCATATTTTTCGTATAGAGACCACGTGGAGCTAAGAGTGTTGGCAAAGGAAATGGCCATCCTGGACTTACCATCTCCTAATTAGTGGAAATTGGTTGAAAAATAGGAGAGAGCCAAGTACAAGTTGCAATAATGAGCATTATTGAATATTGTCGAAGATTATTTTTGAAGACTAGTTAACTAGGAGTTTAGTTTATTTTTCAAGAGAAATTATTAGTTAAGATTTGTATGTGACAGATGTAAAAGGTGGCTATTGCCTATTTTTAGAGTTAGTTATTCATCTCATGGAGCAATATTTTGTATAAAAACAAGTTTTTGTAATAGAACGAGGGTTGGAACCCATGATATTTTGCGTTGAAACTTTATTTCAGAGATTAATATATTAGAGAGCCAAAGATGGCCTTTCATAGATTCATGTGTTATCTTTATTACAATATATACTTTCCTTATCTCATGTGCATGTGTTTTTTGTGTATTGCTTCCACTATGTTTTCCCTTTCATGTTTAAATGAGTTTTTAATAGTGAAAAATTCATAATCATATGTTCTGTCTATTGCTTTGAAACATTCACAAAACTTGTTCATCTAAATTTAATGTTGGATTCATCCCAGTTAGATGTCAACATTAATGGATTGTTTCTGAATTCCTCCATAATCACCAGACAACAACATTTTGACTGTAATGCGATTGCTACCTTACCTCTGTTAAAGTTTCCCATTTAGAAGCACTGTTAATATTATTGTTCCACTTGATGACTCAATTCCCAATGTACATTTGCTTTAACCACCAACAATATTAATTTTATCTTTGTTTACATATTTCTAGTTGTGATAAAAAATACTGAGAGATCCCTCTCTGGAGATAAAGAAGCCATCTTTCTTTCCTAAAGCTTGGTTTTGTGTTTACCTTGGGGTTTATCCTTTCACAATCGGGGGTAAAATCTGAGTGATAACATATTGGCGTCGTTGCTAGGGACTGAGAGTTTAAATATACCCTGCGAGAATGACAAGGATATTTTCAAGAAGACATAATTTATGTGGGAAATAAGAGATTATTGCATCTGAGATCGATTGTACTTTTTCGCTAGTAACTCCACGTTGATTTCAAAAATATTTTCAGAGAAAGAAAAAAAAGAAAAAAAAAGAAAAAAAGAAAACCAGCATCCTAGCTTCCAGCAAGACACATACTAGAGGTAATCCTTTTTTATAAAATTTTATATGGTGTGGAGAACCCAGAAAGATTGATTATACATAGGCCCAATAAAGAAAGAATAAATAATTCTCAAACTGAAGGGTCTTTTTCTCAAGAATTTCATAGTTTTCTAAATTTAGAGTGGGAAACAAGTTTTCAAAGTTCTCTATTAAGGTCCAAATCTGAATCAGATATTAAACAAACACAAATAAATCCTAATAGGTTTGATTCATACTTGCTTGAATCTCTTTGAAATAATATCCAAGACACTATAAAGGTTGAAGAAAATAATCCTCTTCTTCAAACTTTACATCCACATATTTCAAGTCATGTTCACAGTCCTCCTCAAAGTCCACCTACTGTCCTAAACCCTCCTATACCCATGACATCCAAGTTTTCTTCTTGGGGGTTGCATGTTGTATTGCATGATTTACCCTAGAAATACTCTCAAAGAATATCCTTATTTGATGGGGAGGGAAACTTTACCACTAGGAAACATATGGATAGATTTGAAGATTTCATTGATTCGAAGGAAGTGGGCTATGATGATGCTAATATGAGGTTATTTTCAAAGAGTTTTTCTCGAGAGGAAAAAAGATGGTTTAAATATTTACCTGCAAGATCCACTCTTACCTTTGAATCCTTCCAAACTTTGTTTCTAGATAGATGGGAAGATATGAAAAGTCCTCTACAAGTTCTTTCTCAATATAGAAATCTAAAGAGGGGAATTTTTAGTCTGTTCATGACTTTTCCAGCAAATTTATGAGGTGTATAATTCTATACCATCCCATATCAAACCCTTAGTAATTGTTTCCCAACTTCATTATGTAGATGATTTTGAGAGTGCTTTTTCTTTGTTGTTGAAAGAAATAAAATCAACAAGTCTTCCTACTATGTTCAAGGATCCCTTAGAGGTATAATTCAATTTGATGGCTTCTTGAAAGTTAAAACCGAGATTGGAAGTGGACAGAAGAAAAACTAGAGAAGAAAATCAACCCTCCACTCTTATTGTTGTTGCTTCTTCTTCAAATGATGCAAAAATTGAAATGATGATGAAAACTATGGAAAGGTTAATGGATAGGTTGGATCTAGACACATTAGAGGAAATTTCAACTCAAAATGGGCCTTTTAACCTTAATTCAAATTCCATGTCATCATGTGTTATCCAATGAAATTACTTTAAATTTGAAATACCATATAGGTCTTAAACAATTCTTTAATATAAATTTGGGTATTTGTATCATAAAAAAAACTACTTTTTTTGTTCGTATTTTCGACATATCATCATCACGTTTTTCAAGTATTTCTTGTTTTTTGGGTAGCGGGGTCCATCAAAGGTATGCTGAGTGTGTACTCATTGGATGCTGAATTTAATTTCACATCCATGGATCTCGCTCGATTGAAATTTGAGTAAAATCAGAGGGAGATATGTCAAAAATACGAACAAAAAAGTACTTTTTTATTTTCTCCTCCAAAATTAATAAATATTATTTTATTATTTTAACTATTATTTGATTATTATTCTTAGGAGGCCCATTTTGATTTGAAATTTCCTCTAATGATAGACTTCCTAATAGAGAGCAACTTGAACCTCAAGTAAGAAACCCCAACTTCAGAATACCACCTCCTCCTCCTCGTTAAAACAGGCAAAGTGACCCAATAAATCCTAGAAATCTTGAAGGTCAATAGATAAGGCCTCCTTTTCCTGAAAACTATGTTAATGATGAGGAAGAAATTGATCTAATGGATAATGAGATTCACCATTTTGATGATTTGGATACAGAAATATTTCTCACTGAAGAAGAGTATATTTTTTTTGCTTAAAAAGATGACAGTAGTGTTTCTGATGTGGGTTCATAGAAGTATCAGAGGGGTTATCAGAATGCCATAAATGATTTTCAGAGGAACCTGAAATTGAGAAGTAGAGATGTACCTATAAATAAAGGAGGGGATGATGCAAATCATCCTTCTAGTAGTCAAAATAATACAGAAAAACAAAAAGAGAAACATGAACAAAGCGATGTACAGGAAGTTTCAAAAAATAGAGAAATATCAAAAGAAATCAAACAACGAGTACAATTGATGTAGACAGTGAATTTTCCTCCTTCAATATGCAAAATGAACTATCTAAAATAAATATTTCCATCCCATTCCAAGAGTTGTTAAAAAAATAATGAATACAGAGAAAAAATAACCAAGATGTTGAAAAATGGGGATGATTCTCTACCAGACACCCTAGAAGTAACATAGGATTCTCCTACTATAGTCCTTGTCCCTAGATTTAAAACACATATAAAGAGGATGTCCCTCCTTTTTATGTGAGTTTAAGTGTCCATGATATGATTTTGCATAATTCAATGCCTGATTTAGGGGCATCTAATAACTTAATTCCAACAGTAGTAGTAGATAGTTTGGGATTAGATATTACTAGGACTTATAAAGACCTGTATTCTTTTTATTCTAGAAAAGTGAAGTGTCTGGGACTGATAAAATATATGGTGGTGACTCTTGCTCAAATTCCAGCCAAAATGAATTGTCATGGATGTGGTGGTGGCTAACATTCCTTCTAAGTTTGTTATGTTACTATCTAGGTCATGGGTTTCTAAATTAAAGGGAACATTATAGATAGATATGTCATACACAACTATTCCTTTATTTGGAGGTCATAGAATATTGTATATAGAAAAGAGACTTGCATATGTGGTGAGTAGCCAAGATAAACTTGATAGTAACCCCATATATGTTGTAGATACCGATTTAGGGTATTCTATATTATTCCATGATTCACATGATAATCCTAAAATATGCATAGTGCTGTATGTAAAAGAAAAGAAAGAATTTTCTCAAACACAAGAGGCATTGGAAAAGAAATAGAATGAAGAGGGGATGTGGCAGATGATTTTTGATGGATCTCTTAGCAAAGAGGGAGCTAGTGTAGGTGTGTGGTATATTTATCCTAATAGGGAATTCAAAACATAGTCTTACAAGTTAAATTTTGAATGTACAAATAATGTTGCAGAGTATGAGCCTCTGTTGTTAGGTTTGAATGCATTAAAAAAATTGGGAGCTAGAAGAATAGATGTATTTGGAGATTTTGAGTTAGTGATAAACCAAGTGAATGGAATATACCACACCAAACATATTAGGATGAGAGAATACATAAATGAGGTCTAGGATATGTTGGGTAATTTTTTCATAGAGCATAAAGTTAGAGTTGTTCCCAAGAATGGAAAATAAAGTAGCAGATTCACTAACTACTATTGCTAGTAATTTCAAGGTTCTCATATATTCAAAAAAGAAATACAAAATAGAAGTTGTGTATATACTTTCCATTTCTGATAATTCCAAATACTGGCAAGTATTTGAGGATGATATTCAAATAAGGAGGTTTTTGGAAATGTCAAACGAGTTTGTAAATAATCAAATAGATACAGAAAATTTAAACATATAAAACTTCCATGAAAGTGTACAGTTTGGTGATGAAGACGTTGAAAATAAAAAGCTAAAAAATCAAATATGAGGATTATACATAATACAACTAAAAATTAATTATATCCCAAAGGGTCTAATTCCTCTTGGAAAACTGTTTGAAGAGAATGATGTTGCAAAAAATCAAAAGTTCATCCTACTATAAATTACATAAAGGACCAAAACATAGGAAATAAAGAAGTTCCAAGGACCATAAAGCTATCTAAAAAATTACCTATGGCTGAAAAAGAAAAGTATATTCACGTGATGAAAAATTTTCTTGATTTCTTTGCATGGAGTTGTGAGGATTTG
Organism: Pseudotsuga menziesii; assembly: GCA_001517045.1. Classification (NCBI taxonomy): domain Eukaryota; kingdom Viridiplantae; phylum Streptophyta; class Pinopsida; order Pinales; family Pinaceae; genus Pseudotsuga; species Pseudotsuga menziesii. Next base: position 211,258 of record LPNX010457646.1, on the reverse strand, counting down.
AAGGAATATGATATTTCTATAATACAACACACTATTCCTATCAAACTAGGAGAAAATCCATTTAGACAGCAGTTAAGAAGTATAAATCCTATGTTGTTGCCTCTGATAGAAAAAGAAGTAAAAAAAATGTTTAATGCAAAGATCATTGTTACTCCCATATTCTATAAATGGGAAGCAAATTTGGTACCAATCAAAAAGAAAAATGGTGAAATCAAACTTTGTGTTGATTTTAGGAGTTTGAATAAAGTATCACTAAAATATAATTATCCTTTACCTAAGATAGACCATATTCTGTGGAAAGTGGCAGGTGAAAAGAGAATTTTTACCATGGATGTTTTCTATGGATATAATCAAGTTAAACGGTCCTTCCATAGGATCAAGACAAAACTGATTTCATGACACCATGGGGTACTTTCATGTATGCCAATATGCCTTTTAGATTGATGAATGTAGGAGCCACCTTTCAAAGAGCCATGAATATTTATTTTGTTGAAGAAAAGGATAAGTTTGTAGTTATTTATATGGATGATATAATAGTCTTTTCAAAATATGACAAGGAAAATGTGAAGCATTTGGATAAAGTATTTTTAAAATGCATAAGGTATGGCATTTCAATTAATCCCAGGAAATCAAATTTTGCTTTAAAAGAGGGAAAACTATTGGGTCGTATTATATCTAAAGAAGGAATTAGAATTGATCCTGATAGAGTAAATGTCATTCTGAAAGTTGAAGAGCCTAGGAGTAAAAAGGAGGTGCAATCTTTCATTGGACAAGTAAATTTTCTAAGAAGGTTTATACCAAGTTTTGTTGAAATTCTGAGAAATACCACAAGCATGTTGATAAAGCACAATGAGATTAAGTGGACTGTATATGCTAGAAAAATTTTCAAAGACATTAAGAAATCCATTACCGAAGCCCTAGTTTTTGTAAGCCCTGATTTCTCAAAATATTTTTTGGTATTCGCATAGGCTTTTGAACACACTATTGCTGGAGTTTTATTGTAGAAGAAAAGTCAGAATGATGAGAAACCTATTGTTGTCTTTAGCAAAGTGCTGAGAGATGGAGAATTGAAGTATGAAATTATGGAAAAAAAATCCTATGCCTTGGTGAAGTCTTTGAAATATTTCAAGGTGTATATTCTTCATTCTCATATTGTGGCTTATTTTTCCAACAATGTGGTAAAGAGTATCCTTACACAACATGATCCAGGGGGAAAAAGGGATAAATGGATTGTTGTTCTGTTAGAGTATGATTTGGAAATCAAGCCCACAAAGTTGGTGAAAGGATAGGGGTTGGGTAAAATAATGACATATCCCAACTGTGAATCCTTACAAATCATTTTTTTGTCTAATTCCTCTAATCATCCCAAGCCAGAGTTACAGGTAATATCAAATTTTACTCTATCTCCATGGTATAGTGATATTGTATATGTATTGCAGCACTTGCAAGCTCCTCCTTGATTAAGCAAAACAAGGTCTAGATCAGTCAAATTAAAGGAAACAAAATTATTCTTCATGAATCAATATCTATATTGGAAGGATCTAGGTGGAATTTTATTGAATTTCTTGTTAGAGAATTAGGCCCAACACACCATGAAAGAATTCCATCAAGGGATTTGTGGAGGACACCAATCTTAGAAGGTAACATCTAATAAAATATTAAGAGATGGCTTTTATTGGCCTTCTATGTTTTCTAATGTATACAAGGAAATCACCACATGTCATCAATGCCATATTTTTGAAGGGAAAAGAAAATTGAGGGCATTACCCTTAAATCCCATCTCTATGGAAACACCTTTTCAGTAGTGGAGATTGGATTTCTTTGGAGAAATCAACCCAAACGCTTATGGTCAGCACAAGTGGATTCTAACAGAAACTAACTATTTTTACAAATGGATTTAAGCCATACCAAGGATTTAAGCCATAAATGGATTTAGGCCATTACCCTTAAATCCCATCTCTGTGGAAACACCTTTTCACTAGTGGAGATTGGATTTCATTGGAGAAATCAACCCAAACTCTTATGGTCAACACAAGTGGATTCTAACAACAACTAGATATTTTTATAAATGGATTTAAGCCATACCAACCAGGAGAGCTATTGATGTTGTCATTATGGAATTATTGGAAAACAATATCTTGTTAAGGTTTCGGTGTCCAACGAGAATTATGATTGATAACGCCCTTGCCTTTAAGTCAAATAAAATGATTACTTTATTTCATAAGTACCATATTAGTCTAAATCATTCTACTACATACTATCCTCAAGGAAATGGGCTTGCATATTCTTTTAGTAAAATTCTAGTAAGGATAATCAAGAAACTGTTGGAAGATAATAAAAGAGCGTGGGATACCAAGTTGAAATATGATTTGTGGGTAGACAAGATTAGTACTAAAAGAGCAATTGGAAGGTCACCATTTCAGTTAGATTATGGAACACAGGTAATTTTTCCAGTATCTATGGGTCTTCCTATCATGAAGTTGTTATAGGAAAAAGAGGATGAGCCTAATCACATGGAGAGAAGAATTAATCAGATAGTTGAACTAAATGAGATAAGAGATAAGGCTTATGACAAAGTGTAGGCACATCGAGAGAAGATTAAAAAGAATTGTTAACCCAAAAATTCCCTCAATGAGGTCTACATGACCTACACCACCCAAAGACATCTATTTCACTACCCTCATTTGACCCCCACACCCTTCAAAAGGCTCAAAAACATGAAAAGGGCTTAAAAATCCCCAAAAAGAGCCAAAATAGCTCTTATATGGTCTAAAACCTCCAAAAAGGGGCTAAAAACCCTCAAAGGAGCTTAAAACCGCCAAAGGTGCTAATAATTGGGTGAAAGGGGCTTAAAACCCAAAAAAGGGGGCTAAAGCCGTGACTAAGGGTTTAAAATCCTAAAATATCTAGAAAAAACTATAAATAGAGGGGTGGGGGTCATTCTCAATACACTCCTTATCTCCCTATCATTATTCTGCTCATGTGAGTGCCTTGAGATCCTTTGACTCTCAATTCATTCACCCTCCCTCTCCTCCATTTCTCCATAAGCCAAGACTCCATTCCATAGAGAGAGGTGCTTCCAAAGCTAGGGATTCGTGGCCCATTTCCACCAAGATTGAAGGTATAACCATGTTTCTTTCATTTTTATTTTAGTTTTATAACTTATTTTGTTTGCAGGTTTGTTTGCTAATGGTTTGCTGCATGTTCTCCTTTGATTCCTTGTAGCCATCTTTTGTTTTCTAACCATTTCCTGCAGGGTTTCCATGGCTCAAAGTTAATGTTTCTTTGCAATTTTTCACCCACGGGAACCCTACCCTTCTGTCCTATAGATAGAAGGTATTTTTTCCTGCATGTAGTTAGGGAGAAATCCCTAATATGAATTTGGCAACCATACCAGGTCGATCCCACAGGATCCCTGGATTATTTTTTCAAGTTTCAAGTTTTATTTTTGCTTTCTTAACCTAGTTTCAGTTTCTGTTAAATCTATTTTAGAGATTTGTTTTTCTATGTTTAAATTCACAGCCGAGCCTCCTTAAGGTCAAACTGAGCCCATTCAGCCACAGTACAAGTTACTGTCAGTCGTTCCTAGCTCAGGTTAAAACAATTTCAGGTTTTCGGGCCAAGTCACTCTTATCAGGCTGAAAGGGGCGAACGGGTCTCTCATTCAGCCCCAAAAGGTGTGAATTCCCTCTCAGGAAGCAAATTGCTCCTGTTTTCAGTTTCAGAGCAACCCCCTCACTACATTTTCCCTAAAAAGGGTGATCTATCTCTCAGATTCGGTTTTTTAAGCTATTTGGACTATCAGTACAGCTCAGACGCCTATGTCCAATAGTCTTTCTTCATCTGCATACAATTTGCATAAATCAATGATAGATTTAACTGATTATTGCTCTGTTTTAAGACTTGAACAAATTACTGTAGGTTAAATTTCAGTTTTTGGAAAGCATTGGAAATTAACCTTGCCTAACCCTTCCTCTACCCATTCATCATCCTCCAGGGTATTCTGGGATAAGACGAAGGGTGAAGGTCATATAGTAATAGGAACTTCATCTATGATTTCTTTAGACCACTAAAAATGGGTGACTTGGAAGGTAGAGGGGGTGGTAGGCCCAGGGGGTCTCACGGCATTCGCGTCCTCCCTGTTGATCGACCTTGCACTCGAAGAGTGACCTAAGGATCTATGGATGGGCTTAGTCCCATTGTGTTGAGATCCCAACACTCTTTCTTGGGTGAAGAGGAATACAGGTGTAAGGCAGTCACCTAGTAAGTCTACCATAGTTCAGATTCATTAATGGCATGTTTCAAATTTTCTGTTCATAATTTACTGGTTTCATAACAAATTACCCATGTTGTAAGTTCTGTAACAAACCAGAAAATATCTATGAAATATTCATAAACCATACAAGGAGCCACCAAGTGAATAACAAAAAATAATAAAAAATGGACAATCTTTCATACAATGGACATGCACACAACCATACCAAGTAATATAACCAAACTCAGTTCATGACGCTGAGCTAGCCATTAAAATCTATTAATTTACACTAATTCAAACACTTGCAGTCTTTGAGGACATAAGTCCCTAACTGCCTTAACCATGGGAAGTACTCGGGATCACCCCTAAAACTCATTGTGAGGAGTACCACGGGAACCCCAAAGTAGCTAGCCGCTCAGAGGAATTTCCAAACGAAAGGAGCAATGATCCCTACTGATTGACTAGCACTCCCATGAGGAAAAACCCAAGCGTTGTCTCCTGGCAGTCTTGGTGGCCAAGTGACTTCCTGAAATCCAATAGGAAGCCACTAAAATTGGGGTCCAGAACGTCACTACCATATTTCACCACTTGATCTACCAACCAGACACAATTGATCCCCCACACTCTTCCTCACGCCTAAGAGTAAATCCACCACAGTTCAGGTCCTTGAAGCAACACCGTCGATACCATTCTCGATGACCCTCTACATTGTCAGAATGCCACACATCCTCTAACTCAGACTCAAAATTGTATCAATCTAAGCGATATTTACACACTGCACCATCTAGCCCCATGGCTGGTGCAAACCCAGATCCACTTTTTGGCTTTGTGATTGGTAGTGGACCCATGTCCATACCTCACACCACCACCAATACCCTTTCGGGTGGTCCTACCAATGCCATGCAAACTGTCAAAGTCAGCTTCCTCCACCCATATTGTTAAACCAAGAAAATCCCTCACTAAGCTCTACATGACCTACACCACCCAAAGACATCCATGTACGACCCTCATTTGACCCCCACACCCTAAAAAAGGCTTAAAAAACCCTAAAAAGAGCCAAATTAGATCCCATAGGGGATAAAACCTCCAAAAAGGGGCTAAAACCCCTCAAAGGAGCTTAAAACCCCCAAAGGAGCTAAGGATTGGGTGAAAGGGGCTAAAATCCAAAAAAACGGGCTAAAGCCCCAACTAGGGGCTTAAAACCCTAAAAATCCCAAGAAAAAGTATAAATAGACGGGTGGGGGTCACTCTCAAATATCTTCTCCTCTCCCTATCATTACACTGCCTATGTGAGTTCCTTGAGACCCTTTGCATATCAAGTCATTCACCCTCCCTCTCCTCCATTCCTCCATTGAGCCATAGCTCCCCATGCATTGAGAGGTGATCTCCCAAGCTAGGGAATGGTGGCCCATTCCAACCAGAGAATGTATACTTATCTTTTATGTTTTTGCTTTGATTATATTGTATTTTTCTCACCTTATTTGTTTGCAGGTTTGTTGTTTAACAGTTTGATGTAGCGTTGTGGAGCTTAGCCCTAACCTTGTGTGCAGGGGTTTCATTTTGTTTTAATTTTGTTTTATTTCAATTTTATTTCTATCTTTCCATTCTCACAGGAACCCTACCCTTTCATCCTATAGATGAAAGGAAGTTGTTCCTTCCTGTAGCAAGGGCATAATCCCTACTACATATTTGGCGACCATACCAAGTCGATCCCACAAGATCCCTAGGTTTAATTTCTGCATGTTAGTTTTATTTTCTCTAGTTTAATTTTTTGCTCAATCTAGTTTAGATCTATCTTTTCCTACATTTTTAGTTACAGCTGAGCCTCCTTAAGGCCAAGTCGAGCCCATTCGGCCACAGTACAGGTTACTATTGGCCGGACCTGACTCATGCAAAACATTTTTCCATCCTTTGAACCAAGTCACTCTTATCAGGATGAAAGGTGCGACCAGGTTGCTCATTTAGCCATGAAAGGCATGAATTCATCCCAGAAAGCAGATCGCTTCTGTTTGTAGGTTCTGAGTGACCCCCTCCACTGATTTGAGGAAAATTTGGCAACTCCCTTGCCACATTTCCCCCGAAAAGAGCGATATGTCTCTCAGATTTGGATTTAAAAGTTATTTGGACTATCAATGCGGCTTAGCCGTCTCTGTCCATCAAATCTGTGATTATTTCATTTCAGTATCTGTTTATTTCATTACATCCTATGTAAATCACTATTAAAACAAATGGTTAATTGGTTAATGAATCTGTTTAAATCTTGAATCAAGAAATTACTATAGGTTCCAATTCTTAATTTGAAATTAAGTCTTGCCTAGCCCTTCCTCCTCTACCCATTCATCACCCTTTGGGGTATTCTGGGATAAGACGAAGGGTGAATCTCATATAGTAATAGGCACTTCACTTGTCATTTTTTGAAACGGGTGACTTGGAAGGTATAGGGGGTGGAGACCGATGGGGATTTCATGGCGTTCGCATCCTCCCTGTTGACCAAAATTGCATCTGGAGAGTGACCTGATGATCTACAGAAGGGCTTAGTCCCATTATTTTGAGAGCCTAGCACTCTTTCTTGGTTGAAGAGAAATACAAGTGTAAGGAAGTCACCTAGCCAGGTTTAGATTCAGATTCAGGTATGGCATGCATTCAAGTTTCTATTTACAATTTACTGCTATGTTAAACAATCTACTCACATTATAATTTCTACAATACAATATCTGCGGACTATTCATAAACCATACAAGAAGCCACTAAATGTAACAGAAAGACAAAAGACATACACACAAACCATATCACATAAAACAACCAAACTCAGTTCATAACACTTAGCTAGCCATTAAAATTTATAATTTACACTAATTCAACCATCTGTAGTCTTTGAGGACATAAGTCCCTGACTACCTTAACGATGGGAAGTACTTGGGCTCGGCTTAGAAAATCATTATGAGGAATACCACGGGAACCCCAAAGTAGCTGGTCGCTAAGAGGAATTGCCCAGTGAAACGAGAAATCACCCCCACCGATTGACTAGCACTCCCATGAGGAAAAATGGCAAGTGTTGTCTTTTGGTAGTCTTGGTGGCCGAGTGACCACCTGAAGCCAATAGGAAGCCATTAAAACCAGGGTCCAAAATTCATTACCATATTTCACCACTCGACATACAAATCAAACACAATTGATCCCCCTCGTTCTTCCTCATGCCTAAGAGGTGATCCACCACAATTTGGGTCCTTGAACCAACATTGTCAAGACCATTCTTGATGACTCTCTACACCATAAGAAGGCCACACAGCCTCTGATTTTGACTCAGAATCATACCAATATGAGCCCGACCTAAATACTGCACCATCGAGCCCCATGGCTGGTGCAAACCCGGATCCATTTTTTGGATTAGTGATTGGAAGTGGACCCATGTCCACACCCCACACCACCACCAACACCCTTGTTAGTGGCCCCAGCATGGTCATGCAAACCATCATAAGCTAGCTACCACCACCCATATTGACCAGTCAAGTTGTCCCACCCATACCACACCCGTACCACATGGGGGCAGTGTCCCTTCCACCCACATTGTCCCACTTGGCATGGCTAGGGGTAGTGGCCCTTCCACTCACAGAGTTGCGTTTACCACACTTGGGGGAAGTGGCCCATCTATAACGGTGCCACAAGTACCCCCAATTATGCAGGTGCATCATGTCCATGAAAAACCCACCACCATTGCTACCCCATCTCACACAAACCTTGGGTCAAAACATCCTTTCATGGCATGCCTCAACCTGCCTAATTTGGATCAGTTAACAAATGACCCTATCTGTCATCAAAAATTTTGGCCTCCCATGCCAACCAAACTCCCCTCAGACATTCCCAATTTTGAAGGGAAGGCAGGGGAGTGCCCCCAAAACCACATCATGATGTTTCACCTATGGTGCTCATCGAACAGCATCGTAGATGATTCGATCAAACTCAAACTGTTCCAATGCACCCTCATAGGTGCTACAACCAAGTGGTACATTGAGCTACCACAAGCCAAGTACCTGGATTTCAACTCCTTAGATTTCATGTTCCTGCAGTATTTCCAAATCCCCATTAGATATGACGAAGGGGTGGATATCTTGCTATCTTTTTGTGAGAATACTGTAACCCACATAACCGACCACATCCATGAGTGGCGGTGATGCCGTAGTTTGTGCGAGATTCAACTTGATGAAAATATCTTCCTAGATTGGTTCCTAAAAAATTTGCTACCACCTATAGCAAAGGACGTCGCATCTGAACATCCCCAATCCGAAGAGGAGGCCATCTAGAAATCCCAGTAGTTTGATCTTATTTATGCACAGTCTGGATACCTTTACACTGTCATTCTAGATGCTCCCCATGCAGGAAACTCCTATCAGGATGCACCGGGGGCATCCCATGCCGCATATGGAATCATAGGTTTTGTCTCCCACCAACCATAGCACCGTCCAGCACCACCTGCAATACCACCACAACCAAGCAACACCCCTAGTGTTGCCTACCAAAACCAAACTTCTGACTATGCAAGAATGATGTCCCAGTCTGGAGCTACAATTTCTTATGCACAACCTGTGCCACCATAGCAGAACTAGGAATTGGCTTGGCCAACACAACAATATGCAGGACAAATACCCACATTTGTGGCACTCCCACCCACACAAGTTTATTATGCACCACTGGTGCAAGCCATTCAAGCCCCCACCCCTACTCCACCAGCACCTTTAGGACAGTTGTTTGCACAACAAAACCGTCCTAACCAGCTAGCCTGCAATAACCAACAAGGGAAGGCTAGAAATAAATGAGCCCAGAACCAAGGCAATAATCAACCGCAAGGAGGCAGTCAACAACCAAACCCTCCCAACAATGCTATGGAAAATCAGCCAGCCCAAAATCCTCAGCAACCAAACGCACCTAGACGCAACACTCCATTGCGCACAAACCATCCATGCAAGTTGTGTGAGGTCTACGGGAACTATACACATGAATTCCCCTTCATGGGTCACGCCAAGCAAGCCATTCACAATGAGGTTCAGCATGCTACCAATAAAGCAGCCCAAGCTCAACCCAACTCGGCACCACCGGGGCCCCCACCCATGGTCCTCCAAAACCCATTGCTAGTCCAAGGACTAGTAGCAATTGCACCCGCTCCCTAGCCCAATCCCAATGCCCTAGGGGCACCTCCAACAGTAGAAATAGTTGTTCACCATCTGCTAGCTATGACAACTGAAGAGGTCAATTTACAGACTAGATGAAATCAGTATGGTACTAACATTGAACCCGCTGACACATCAGTGGCATCTACGTCCAAAACAACCAATGTACCTCTTCAACTACCCCCTTTCCCTCTACGCCCCCCCATACAGCAGGTTGCCAACAACATCATGGCTAGAGCTATTGTAAGCTACAACAACGTTGATGATTTGGACCAGACACCTACCACCATGTCTTCTCTTGGGGTACTCAAAACTTGCCCAACACAACGGAAAGCCTTACTAGTTGGCCTTGGTGCTGCAGACTCCTCTGACTCCAAGTTGATCACATTTGACATAGAGAATGGAGAACTGCGGATGCCATCAACCATCTCCTTCCAAATCTTGGTTTCCATTTGGAATTTAGTCATGCACTGATGCATAGTGGATGAGGGGGCATCCACATGCATTATGTCTACCCTATTTTGGTAGAAGCTTGGATCCCTAATTCTGTAACGATCCTCTACTACTTTGTGGGCTTATGATGGCCACCCCACTAAATCCCAAGGAATCCTCCCCCATGTCCCCATCACATTAGCCGAGAAAATAGTACTGATTGACATAGAGGTTGTCATTGCTTAGTTGGATTATAACCTTCTCCTCGAAAGAAGTTATATGTACACCATGAGATCCGTAGCATCAACTATTTTTCGTCTCATGATGTTCCCTCATGAAGGAAAAATCATGACAGTTGACCAACTGACTTATCATGATCTGCAAGGCCTAACTACACCATCCAAGGTTATCCCTATAATCAACACCATTGATCCGCAAGGGCTAACCACACCCGCCAATGTTATCAATGCGGTCAACACCATGGTTGACAACATACATGCCTCCCCATTGTTGAATGTGGGTCCTGGGTTGTTTACCGATACCACAATGAAGGCTTCTTTCCCCTTAGTGTCACCACCACTGACACCAAATGAGACTGCAGATTTGTGCATGCTCTCATCCAGCACCACTGCACCCAAACAACAACTGCAGCCACAGCCCCAACCACAACCACAACATCATCCGCAGCTGCAACACCATCAACAGCCGCAGCATCATCAGCAATCGTAGCATCATCAGTAGCCACAACATCATCTGCAGCTATAGCATTATGCGTAACCACCACCACAACCTCATCCCCACATACAAGCATCAGGGACTTATATGGGCTCCTCCCCAGTCCATACAATTCCCTTCCTCTTTCGTCCGCCCGGCATCATGAGTAATCCAGTAATGGCTACCTTAAACTTACTCAATTTCACATTGGGGATTCCCGTGTGGTACCTTGACCTACCCACCCAACCTCTAATGCCTGAGGTAGTCTTAACCCCCATGCAACCCATTGTGGTTGAATCTCATTCTCCACCCGGCCTGCAAAAACCAACCACCACACCTGCACTTGCACCACCCCACCCAAAAAGGGCCATGGGAAAAAATGTGAAAGCTATCGTTGAACCTCGATAGATCTTGCCTTGCGATGTCTGTGAAGAACAGGGCCATCCAACTCAAAACTACCCTAAGATTCCCATAATCCATGTGCATTTGGAGGCCATGGATACAACAGAAAACCTCCTCGTGGTTGAACTCCCAAGTGGGCCAATAATGAGAAACAAGTCATTGAGAACAAACCATGCTTGCGCCCTCTGTAGATTGTATGGAAACTATTCTCACCACTTCCAAGAATTGTCCGAGTTTCGAATGGATCTAGCCAACCTTCGACAGCATTCCCTTGAATATGAGATCACTCTGATCGAATAAGTTCACCCCCCACCTCCTTCTTCAGACACCATGTCCATTTACATGATGTCGAATTCTACAAACCCTCTTGTATCCACCATCATCGATGATCCATCAGACCTATCTCTTCATTGCTTCTGCAATGATGACGATATCCTTGAAGCCTTAACCACCCCGAAATACCCATGGGATGACATGCACCATCACTTGTTCTTCCTCCCCAAATAACTTGTGTCACAGTATGACAAATTTTCTATGGAAACCAAAGATTCCATTCATGGGAAAGTTGACTAGTTCAAAAATCCCATCCTAGCACCAGACACCTTCGAAGAAGGGAACACAGCCAACATTTAACCAACCATCAAAATCAACATCTCAACCAATCCTGAGGTTGTTGAAGAAATCATGTTGGGGGCATCTTGCTCACCAAAATAAGTTGTTTCCTACAAAGCCCTCTTCCAAGAATTTTGTGACATATTTTCCTGGTACTACACTAAAATTCCTGGGTTGGATCCATCCATTATGGAACACCACATTGAAACATGGCCCGATGTGTCCCCCATGTGCCAAAAGAAATGGCCCATCCACCCCTCCAAAGCTACTGTGGTCAAAGTTGAAATTGATAAGCTGCACACAAACAACTTCATTTACCCCATTACGTACACCACTTGGGTTTCTAATCCTTTTCATGTGAATAAAAAATAGGGTACCATCCGTGTTTTCATAGAATTCCATGATCTAAATGGGGAGTGTCCCAAAGAAAACTTCCCAACACCCTTCATTGATCAGATTATCAATGCATGCACCAGACATGAGGTATTTTCCTTCATGGACATCTTTTTTGAATATAACCAAATCCACATCTGGAAAGAAGATCGTTACAAGACTGTATTCACAACCTCATGGGGAACATTCACCTATCAAGTAATTCCCTTTGGTCTAAAGAACACTGGAGCCACCTTCCAGCATGCCATGACACACTATTTCTGCGACCTCATCCACATCATTTTGGTCTATCTTGACAACCTCATTGCACGGTCACAGAAGCAAGCACAACACATAGATGACTTGCGCCAAGCCTTCCTACGATGTCGCAAGCACAAAATCCACTTGAACCCTTTTAAGTATGTTTTTTGTGTCCCAACGGGCCGTCTCCTAGGGTTCATCGTGTCACACAAAGGAATGACCGTTGATCCACTGAAAGTCCAAACCACTTTCCCTCTGACGTCACCTCTTTAAGTGACGGAAATTCAGCTTGTAATATAGTCTTGTCCATTTTTGTTTTACACATTTTAAAATTGAGTCTTATGTATTGTTTCCCCTCATTGTTCCAGATGGATCCTACCTCGGATCGGTACATTGGATTTGCTGATGGAGCAAGCAGATGATCTCCAAACCTCACCTCGGCTGCAAGGGTCATCTACTCCCCGTCGCATGAGTTGATCCATATCGATGGAATATGCATGGGCAGTATGACAAAAAACTAGGCTGAATATGATGGTGTCAATGGCCTCTTGGCCACCGCTCTCTAGTTAGGCATTTTCCATCTCGATTTCTTCTTAGACTCCCAGCTGCTTGTCTCCCAGTTGAACAACTACTACCAAGTACATGATCCCTTCCTCTTTAGAAAATTCCTGTACACTAAACAGATGGTTAGAACATTTGAATCCATTACATTCACTCATGTTCCCATAAACCTCAATAGTGTAGTAGATCAAATGGATAATGATATTTGAAATTGGCACATTCATAACTGCATATAGGAAACATACAAACACAACATCATGCATAATTATATATAAAACACACACACATGTAAAAATATATCACATAGGCATTTCATTTCATATCATCATAAAAAGACTCACATATAAAACCATAAAAAGTGCATCCTTGTGCATCAAAAATATATATAGATAGATAAGTCACATGCCCACAATATGTTCAGTACAAAATGAGAAGCAATATATGCTTTCTCAGCTGGATATACATAGCGATGCAAAAAAAAATTAAGTGCAACAATGCACTAGGGGCAGCCCCACTAGCTGCTAGTATAACTCAGACTCCTCCTCATAAACTAAATTAGTATCATCAACATCTTCTTCCTCAAAAGACTCATCTTCCTTTGCAAGAAGAGCCCTCGCACTGCCTGACGAAAGTAATCACATGCTACGGCCATCCTCCTCATCACAGACGTCCACTCTGGAGGCACACTATGAATGGCGGGAATCAGCTCAATGTCCAAATGCTTCCATCCATCATCAGAAATCCCCTTAGCTAGCCGCTCCAAGTGTGGCAAAATAGTCTCCGCCTCTCATCGTCTCCTGCGAAGGTTCCCTATAGGAATCACCGCCTCTGCAATAGTGACCACCCACCTTTGATACCCAGGCGGAAAGAGGGGACCAATATCTGCATACAAAAGCAAAGACACCATCATTCTATACATATAATCATCAACCAGATCAACTGCACTATGTATAAAGATGAACATAAAGACATATCACATACATACTAGCTGGTCCCCATGCCTGACCAGGAGCTCGGGGCATCTCAGGATCCCCACGATAATCCATACCCACATAAGGGTACTCCTCAATAATCACTACGAGTTGATTCCATTTCTTAAGCAACTCCTCGGTGAAGAAGTGACCCACTCTACTGCCACCCTCTCATACCATCATTTGGCACCACCTGCGCATCTGCGGCTCCCGCGGACCACCATCTCACACTGCACGGTGTGGACGTAGAGTAGGTACTTTCTCAAAAAATAAAGCACATAATAAGGACCCAAAAAAAAATTCTCCCCCGAATTCCCTTGCATTGTTCAGCTGACGCCAAACAGCCTGAAGGTACATTTGGGCCCATGCATAGTAAGTACCCCCCATGGCACACTCTAATATCTGTAGTTTCGCTCCAGATATCTTGTGACTCCTAGTAGAGACCAAGATGTGCAACAACATAGTAGCAATATCCTGTGTCAACACATCCTCTATGTCACACATCAGAATGTGCGATCCATGCACGTATGCAGTCGCATAGCAGTGCCTCTCACATAGCTCCTCAAGCGTCTCCCCATTAAACAGCACTGGCACCAAGTCACCAACAACTCCCAACATAGGGAGTCTAGTCAAAAAGTATACATCCAATAGCCTAATCTCAACATGCTATCCCTAGATCAGAAAGGCCTCCTCCCCAATATCCCAAAAGCTCACCAACATTTGCAGCAATAGACGCAAGATCTTCATGAGGGGTATCCACATGAACTTGAGTAAACCACAATGGGCTAGTGTAGCATGCACATTCCCATCATGGAATGCCTCCTCCTGGAGGTCTTTGCAATCTCTCTCATGCCACTTTGCCACATGAATCCTGCAAAAGCAAAGTTCAACTGTTAGCTACAGCGCTCAACAAAAAAAAAAAATTTCACCCAGGGACCAAGTCACACCTGTTTGGCCAAAAAGAGCAATCAGGTCACTCAAAAATGCCTCACAGGTGCGACCCAGATGCTCTTTTTCCCTCGAAAGGTGTGACTTGGCTCACTGAAACCCTAACAGGCTCATAGAGAACCTCCGGGTGACCAAATTCAAAATGTAAACCACTAAAAAGGATAGATCTTGCAAGAGCTCTTACCCACAAGTCACAAAACTCGAAACCACTAGTCGAAACAGGAGAAATCAGCAAAAGAAAATTTAGGGCCCACCTCTCCAACTCTGTAGTGAATAGTGAAAATGACACTTCACAAAGTGGTCCCCACCAATATATAGGCCCCATTTGACCTATTTTCCCCCTTTTGACACAACAGGACCATACGGAGTTCGTTTGAGATGTCGTTCACACCATTGGTTTTAGAATCCCACCCTCTATCACCTTATGAGACCATCGTCTCATGTTTAATAAGTAATTTTTAGGACCACTTCCTTGAAGTTACCTCGATTTACGAGCCCCGTCATGGTGATACAAGTGTCTTTGGACCTGTACTTGCATCACACTTGCCTACCGCTACTCATGCGGGTTCCCAGGCCATCGCTCGAAAGGCGCGTCATTTCATTTCAACATATAGCTATCTAATCCATCTACCGCACCTTATGCGGGTCCTCGGACCATTGTCTGGAGGATGTGTCATTTCCTTTGGATGGATTTAGAATATAACTGCCTTTGAACTTGCACTCACATCACATGTAGTCAAGTCCGTCCACCACAACTGACACATAGCTCTCCTGACCTCTATCTAAGAGCCACCTCAGTTTGCGTTCCTTCACTGCACCGATTCATGTTCCTCTACTGCGATCTATCCCATGCATGTATTGATATGTTTAAGAGCCACTTGCTCCATCCATACTACACGGATGACCTTTGGACCATTGTCCATTGTACTGACATGGGGCACCAATTGTGCCACCGCAATCGGTTGACCATACTAGAGTTTATTTTAAGCTCTTTTCTGACTCCTAAAAGAATGAAAGGATTTCTGAGCACAGTTGCTTCCTTTCCCACTCGTTAAAGTACAGGAAAGGGTATCTACATCATCTCGTTTATCTACTTTTGTGAACCATGTAGACTACCATATGAAAAGGACCACCTTAGCATATTCAAGCCAAGACTATTCCCCTTTGCATACTTTTATGCTTTCTCGGGCAAAGGGGCCAAAATTTATGAAACAGCTCACCATGGATTGTTGTTAAGCTCTTTTCCAACCTTCTCATCAATAAAATATTGTCGAGAAAATTGGTTTCGTTCATGCTCGTAAAAGTATCTGATAGACCATCCAGTTAGTATAAGTTTAACCTTTTCGAAACTGACTGGAATACCAACGGTAAATAAGTCTATCATCCCCTAAAGGATGGGTGATCTCTCATGTGTATACTTTTATCCTTTTTCAGGCACAGGAGACTACCAATAAAAAAGAGTCCCCACTGGAGTCTTCTTCATGCTTTCAGACTCTCTAAAAATGAAAGCACCATCGAGCATTTACTTTCTCGGGCTCACCAAAAATCCACGAGATCGTACCGCAATGGTGTCTCTAGACAGCACCCCACAGATAATAGTTTGGAAGCATTCCCACTTTGGGTCACCTTTGTTCAAAGTACTTTGCAATGTGTCTTCCTTGGATCCCATCAATACCAAAAGTATCTACCTCCCCCAAGTATTTCCCATCTACAGTGACATTCCCGGTATTACAGCTATGATCCCTTTCCCATGAGTCAGTTTCATTTACTGCCTGGTACGCCCTACCGTCATACTCCAAACAAAGGAATTTTGAGTCCACTACACTCCCTTTTCCCCTGTTCAACTCCTTTCCTCCACCCCCCCACCATTCAGTGGGTCATTCCTCATATTTTCTCACATATTTTGATTATCTCCCTCGTGCTTCTGGTCAAGGAAACACCATTGTCTTGACCAGGGGAAGGTCTCCCTCTATCGATGACAACACATGTTTTGCAGAGGATAGATCCAGAGGTCCTTGTATCCTGGTTTCATTAACCTCATTGATGAGTTCCTTGGACCATTTGAGAGGAGTCCTTAGTGCCTCTTGGGATGGTTGTTTCTCATGTGCTCGACTCCAGCTACCTCATCGCACCGTTGAGATTCGTATAGGATATTGGTGCGTGCATTATTTGGTCGAATACCTCGAATGTCACCTAACTCTAGAACATTGATGAGTCTATTTGAGGGATCCCAATAGGTTCATGTCCCTTGTGATTTTTGGTTTGCATTGGAGACAGTGTTTAGAAGCCCTAGTAGTGCTTCTATATAGATTTATGATTGATGCAGCATACTTGTACCACAAAGACTCTGACTCTCTATCAGTAAACTTTGTACCATTCCAGGTCCAGCAGACCATCAGTCATGAAGATATAGCATTCCATGAGAATGCCATGGGTCCAATGTAGCAGTTCTTTAGATCATTATTGTATTCAACCTCTCATTGAGGAAACCACTATTGTAACAATAGTTGTACATGATCGGCTCTTGTATTATAGAGCTTAGATCACATTATTCTTTTGACATCATTACAAGCATGGGGATTCCCACCTCGTCCATATACATGTCATACATTATTTGTATCTCACCCATTGATGGGAACCATATTAATACAAAAACCAAAAGCCACCATGCCCCAGCCCAGGAAGCACTACCTCTCCCCAAGAAAATCCTATGATGTCCGTCGGCCATACGATGAGCTCCTACCTTCACACATCAGGGGGCAATCCGTTAACCCAAAAAATCCTTCACTAGTCTCTACATGACCTACAGCACTCAAGGACATCCATGCATGACCCTCATTTGACCCGCACACCCTAAAAAGGCTTAAAAATATGAAAAAGGGCTTAAAAACCCCTAAAAAGTCCCAAATTAGCTCCCATAGGGGCTAAAACCTTCGAAAAGGGGATAAAACCTGTCAAAGGAGCTTAAAACCCCCAAAGGAGCTAATGATTGGGAGAAAGGGGATAAAATCCCAAAAAAGGGGCTAAAGCCCCAACTAGGGGCTCGAAACCCTAAAAATCCCAAGAAAAAGTATAAATAGAGGGATGGGGGTCACTCTCAAATCACGAATCCTCTCCCTATCGTTACAGTGCTCATGTGAGTACCTTGAGATCATTTTCCTCTCAAGTCATTCACTCTCCCTCTCCTCCATTCCTCCATTGAGCCATAGCTCCTCATCCATTGAGAGGTGCTCTCCCAAGCTAGGTCATGGTGACCCATTCCAACCAGAGAAGGTATACTTGTCTTTTATGTTTTTGCTTTGGTGATATTGTAGTTTTCTGGCCTTCTTTGTTCACAGGTTTGTTGTTTAACATTCTGGTGCAGGTTTCCATTGATTGCTTGCAAGTCCTTTTTTTCTCTAACAGTTTGATGTAGGGTTGTGGAGATTATCCCTAACCTTGTGTGCAGGGGTTTCATTCTGTTTTCATTTCATTTTCTGTCAATTTTCTTTTTGTCTTTCCATTCTCATGGGAACCCTACCCTTTCATCCTATAGATGAAAGGGAGTTGTTCCTACCTGTAGGAAGGGAGAAATCCCTACTACACATACTTACCAATAAAATTGTCCCATATGTCATACATGGGGGTAGTGATACTTCCGCCCACACTGACCCTTCTGTCATACATGGATGCACTGTCCCTTCAACTCACACTATTCTGCTTACCATACCTAAGGGAAGTGGCTCATCCACAGCTATGCCACAAGTACCCCCAGTCATACAGGTACATCATGTTCTTACAAACCCCACCACCATTGCTAGTCTGTCACACATCAACCTTGAGTCAAACCTCCCTTTCATGGCACGCCTCAACCTGTTTGAATTGGCTAGGTTATCCAATGACCCCATCTATCATCAATCCTATTGGCATCCCATGCCAACCAAGCTCCCTCCAGACAGTCCCAAGTTTGAAGGGAAGGCAGAGGAGTGCCTCTAAAACCATATAATGGCATTTCATTTATGATGATCATCAAACAACATCGTAGATGATTCGATCATACTCAGACTGTTCCAACACACCCTCACAGGTGTTGCAACCAAGTGGTACATTAAGCTACCACAAGCCAAGTACCCAGACCTCAACTCCTTGGCCTTTACGTTCCTGCAATATTTCTAGCTACCCATCAGATATGATGAAGGAGTGGAAATATTGCTATCTTTCCGCCAAAACACTGCAACCCACATCACCGAGCACATCCATGAGTGGAGGCAACTTCGCAGCTTGTGCAAGATCAAGCTTGATGACAGGATCTTCCTGGACTAGTTCTTGAAAACATTGCTACCACCCATTAGACAAATTTTGGGGTCTAAAATGGGCCTCCTAAGGAAAATAATAAAATAATAGTTAAAATAATAAAATAATATTGATTAATTTTGGAGGAAAAAAGAAAAAAACTACTTTTTGTGTTCGTATTTTCGACATATCTCATTGTTTTTTTACTCAAATTTCGATCGGGAGAGCTCGTTAGATGTGGAATTTGATTCTGCATCCAACGAGTACCCACACTGCATACTTTTGATGGACCCCGCTACCCCAAAAACAAGAAATACCTGAAAAAATGTGATGATGACATCATCATCACGTTTTTCAGGTATTTGTTGTTTTTGGGATAGCGGGGTCCATCAAAAGTATGCAGTGTGGGTACTTGTTGGATGCAGAATCAAATTCCGTATCCAACGAGCTCTCCCGATCGAAATTTGAGTAAAAACGCAATGAGATATGTCAAAAATACGAACAAAAAAAGTAGTTTTTTTTAATGACAAATATGTCAATTCAACCATTATGGTTGACTCATTTTATTGAAATTCTATTGGTTCTTGAATTCCAACTCACAAAAACTTATTTTGGCACGTTTTCTTATAAGGCCCATTTTAGAGCCCAAATTTCCTCTAATGTATATCCAAATACGTCGCCTCTTAATGTCCGCAAACAGAGGAAGAGGCCATGTTGAAGGCCCAATAGTTTGACCTCATTTACGCGCAGTCTAGATACCTCTACACCATCATTCTAGATGCTCCCTGTGTAGGAACATCCTAATGGGATGCACCGGGGGCATCCCATGATGGAGATGGCATCATAGATTTTGTCTCACATTAACCACAGCACCATCCAACACCACCTGTAATGCCACCGCAACCAAGCAATACCCCTAGTGTTTCCTACCCAAACCATGCTCTTGGCTATGCAAGAATGATGTCCTAGTCCAAAGCTATGACCTCTTATGCACAACTTATGCCACAAAAGCAAACCCATGCACCTACTTGGCTAGCACAACAATATGTGGGACAAATGCCCACATTTGTAGCACCCCAGCCCCCCAAGTCTACTATGCACCACCAGTGCAAGCCACTCAAACCCCTGCCCTAATTCCACCTGCTCCTTTGGGACAAGTGTTTACACAACAAAACCGTCCCACCCAACCAGTCCCTAATAACCAATAAGGGAAAGCTAGAAACAACCAAGCAAGGAATCAAGGCAATAACCAACTGCAAGGAGGCGGTTAGCAACCAAATCCCCCCAACAACGTCGGGGCCAACCGGCCAACCGAAAATCATCAGCAACCAAATGTGCCTAGATGAAATGCTTTATTGCACACAAACCAACCATACAAACTATGTGAGGTCTACGGGAACTATACACAAGAGTTCGCCTTCATGGATCGCGCTAAGCAAGACATTCATAATGAAGTCCAGCATGCTACCAATACGACTGCTCCAGCTCAAACCAACCCAGCACCACTAGAACCTCCACCCATGGTGCTCGAAAACCCATTACCAATCCAAGGATTGGTAGTAACTGCACCTTCTCCCCAACCCAATCCTAACACCTTGGCTGCACCTATGACAACAAAAATAGGTGTTCACCACCTGCTAGCATTGACAACCAAAGAGGTCAATTTATAGACCAGATGAAATTAGTACAGAACTAACACCGAACCCACTAACCCATCAGTGGAATCCACATCCAAAACAACCAATACACCTCTTCATTTACCCTCTTTTCCCCCATGCCCCCCCATATGGTGGGTTTTCAACAACGTCATGGCTAGATCTGCTATAAGCTACAACATCGTGGATGACTTGGACGAAACAACTACAGCTATGTCCACTCTTGAGGTAATTAAAACCTTCCCAACATAGTGGAAAGCCTTACTAGCCACCCTCGGTGCTATAGACCCCTCTGACTCCAAGTTGATCACATTTGACATAGAGGATGAAGAACCAGGGATTCCATGAACCATTTCCTTACAAATCCTGGTATCGATTCGAAATTTGTTCGTCCACTGATGCATCATGGATGAGGGGGCATCCATATGTGTTATGTCAACCTTAGTCTGGCAGAAGCTTGGGTCCCCAATTTTGCAACCATCTGCTACTTCTCTGCGGACTTATGATGGCCACCCCACTAAATCCCAAGGTATTCTTCCACACATTCCCATCACATTAGCTAAGAAAATAGTATTGATTGACATACAGGTTGTCAATTCTCAGTTGGACTATAATCTTCTCCTTGGGAGAAGTTATATGTACGCCATGAGAGTTGTAGCTTCAATTGTTTTCCTTCTCATGACGTTCCCTGATGATGGGAAAATCATGACAATTGACCAACTAACTTATCACGATCCACAAGGGCTAACTATACAAGCCAATGTTATCCATATGATCAATACCATCGATCCGCAAAGGCTAATCACACCTACCAATGTTATCCCTGCAGCCAATACCATGGTTGAAAGCATACCAACCTCCCCATTATTGAATGTGGGCCCTGGGTTGTTTGCCGATACCACCATGACGGCTTCCTTCCCCTTAGTGTCACCACCGCCAACACCAAATGAGACTATGCATTTGTGCATGCTCTCATCTAGCACTGCTACACCTAAGCATCAACCGCAGTTGCAACTCCAACAATAGCCACAACATCATCCATAGTCGCAGCATTATGCAAAACCACAACCAGAACCATATCCCCACATATAACCATCAGGGAGTTATTTGTGCTCGTCCCTAGTCCACACAATTCCCTTCCTATTTCCCCTGCCTGGTGTCATGAGTAAGCTAGTAATGGCTACTTTAAACTTACCCAATTTTACATTGGGTATTTCTATGTGGTACCTCCATCCATCGGACCAACCTATGATTCCCCATGTAGTATTAACCCTCATGCAACCCATTGCGGTCGAATATCATCCTCCACTGGGCCCGAAAAAACCAACCAAGACACCCGCACCCACACCGCCCCACCCAAAAATGGCTAGGGGAAAAAATGTGAAAGCTACCACTAAACCTCAATAGATCTTGCCTTACGCCGTCTATAAAGAACAGGGCCATGCAACTCAAAACTACCCTGAGATTCCCATAATCCACGCGCATTTGGACTCCATAGATACAACAGAAAACATACCCATGGTTGAGCTCCCAAGTGAGCCAATAGTGAGAAAGAAGTCATTGAGAACAAACCATGCCTGCGCCCTTTACAGATTGTATGGACACTATTCTCACCACTTCCAGGACTTGTCTAAGTTTTGAATGGCCCTAGCCATCCTTTGACAACATGCCCTTGAATCTAAGATCACTCTAATCGAAGAAGTCCATCCCCCAGCTCCTTCAGACACCATGTGCAGTTCCATAGACCCTATTATCTCCACCATCACTGATGGTCCATCAAACCTATCTCTTCATTGCTTTCACAATGATGAGGAGATACTTGAAGCCTTGACTGCTCTAAAATACCCTTGGGATGACATGCACCACTGCTCGTTCTTCCTCTACAGAGAAATTGTATCACAGTTTGACCAGTTTTCCATTGAAAAAAAGGATTTCATTCATGGGAAAGTTGACTGGTTTATTCTTTCACTAGATGCCTTTGAAGAAGGTAACATGGCCAACATCTTGTAAACCATCAAAATCAACATCTCAAACGATCCTGAGTTTGTTGAGGAAATCATGTTGGGGGCATCCTGCTCCTCAGAAGAAGTCGCTTCCTACAAAGCACTCTTCCATGAATTCTATGACATCTTTGCCTAGTCTTACACTGAAATGTCTAGGTTAGATCCATCCATTGTGGAACACCACATCGACACATGGCCCGATGTGGCCCCCGTGCGCCAAAAGAAACATCCCATCCATCCCTCTAAAGTTGTCGCAGTTACAGCCGAAATTGAGAAGTTGCACACATCCGGCTTCATTTACCCCATTGCTTACACCACTTGGGTTTCAAATCCTGTTCCCATGAATAAAACATAGGGTACCATCCTTGTTTATGCAGACTTTCACGATCTGAATTGGGCATGTCCCAAAGACAACTTCCCAACACCCTTCATCGCTCAGATTATCGATGCATGTGCTGTACATGAGGTTTTTTCCTTCATGGATGGCTTTTCTGGATATAACCAAATCCAGATCCGCAAATAATATCGTTACAAGACTACATTCACAACCTCGTGGGGCACATTCGCATATCAAGTAATGCCCTTTGGTATGAAGAACACTAGAGCCACCTTCCATCATGCCATGACACACTGTTTCCGCAACCTCATCCACATCATGTTGGTCTATTTTTACAACCTCATTGCGTGGTCACATAAGCAAGCACAACACATGGACGACTTGTGGCAAGCCTTCCTGTGATGTTGCAAGTACAAAATCTATTTGAACCCTTTCAAGTGTTTTTTTTGTGTCCCAACAGGCTGTCTCCTAAGGTTCATCATGTCACACAAAGGAATGGCCGATGATCCCTAGAAGTCCAAACCAGTTTCCCTCTAACTTCACCTCTTTAACTGATGTCTAGTTCAACTTGTAACATAGTCTTGTGCTTTTTTGTTTTACACATTTTTCAAAGTGAGTCTTATGCAGTGTTTCCTTGATTTCTCTAGATGGATCCTTCCTTGTGTCGATACATTGGATTTGCTAATGGAGCAAGAAGATGGTCTCCAAACCTTGCCTCGGCTGCATGGGTCATCTACACCTCATCGCATGAATTGCTTCATATCAATGGAATATGTGTGGGCATTGAAACCAACAACCAGACTAAATATTATGGTGTCAACGGCCTCTTGGCCACCTCCCTCCAGTTGGGCATCCACCATCTCGACGTCTTCTTAGATTCAAAACTCCTTATCTCTTAGTTGAACAACTATTACCAGGTATGTGATCCCTACGCCTTTAGAAAATTTGTGCGCACTAAATAGATGGTTAGAACATTTGAATCCATCACATTCACACATGTTCCCAGAAACCTCAATAGTTTATAGGATCAAATGGCTAATGACATCTTAAATTGGCACATTCATCATCGCACATAAGAAACATACAAACACAACATCATGCATCATCATATATAAACATCCATACACATGTAAAAATACATCACATAGGAATTTCATTTCACATTATCATAAACAGACTCACATATAAAACCATAAAAAGGTGCATCCACGTGTGTCAAAAATATATAGATATGTAAATCGCATGTCCAAAATATGTCCAGTCCAAAATGAGAAGCTACATATGCTTTCTCAGCTGAATATACATAGCGATACAAAAATTCATAAGTGCACCAATGGACTTGGGGCAGCCCCACTGGCTGCTAGTCTGACCCGGACTCATCCTCATCATCTGGCTCAGTATCATCATCTTCCTTAAAGGACTCATCGTCCTCTACAGGAAGATCCCCTTGCATCGCCCTATGAACATAATCACAATCCACGGCCATCCTCCTTATCACAAGAGTCCAATCCGAAGGCACACTGTGAATGGAAAAAATCAGATCATTGTCTAAGTGCTTCTAGCCTACGTCATATATCCCCTTAGTAAGCTGCTCCATGTACAGAAAAAGAGCATTCACCTCCTGCCACNGGCACACTGTGAATGGAAAAAATCAGATCATTGTCTAAGTGCTTCTAGCCTACGTCATATATCCCCTTAGTAAGCTGCTCCATGTACAGAAAAAGAGCATTCCCCTCCTGCCACTGCCTACAAGGGTGTTACAGAGAAAAATTCCTATGGCTTTGGGTGTACCACAATAGACATAGAAACCGCATAAATAAATCCCTTCCCAATATGCAAGAGAAATAAAACATCTAACACTAAAGGATCTCGAATCATACCTCATTCCGGACAGTTGAAGTAGATCCCTATTGAGCTTTTTCCAATCCTGCTTGCTTTAGCAATTCACTCTCAACAACAGTAAACAAGGAAAACATGCTATATAATATTGTGTTAGGGATACTCTAGCATATATAATCAATAATGCATAAAAAATTAAACACATCCATGGATTCAATATTCATTTAAATGCACATCATTGGACAAGAAAAGATATTTCTATTAATAAAACCATAGATTACATAAGTGACAACCTCTATAGGCATGTTTGCAAACTGGAGGAATTGAGTCCTCCACCTGGGCCTCCACCACCTCAATCCTCCATCTCTCGATAGCAAGCTCACAAGCAAAGGCAAGCTTGGGAAGAACAAAAAGTTCTCCAAGGGACAAAGGGATGCAGACTCAAGTACAATCAAGTTATGGAAAAAATGGACTATAGTTCTCTTGCTCTTCAATTCCTCCTTCTTCAATATATCCAAGGAATTCCTTATATATTACTCCAAAAGGGTAATAGAGTGTCAAATACAAGCAATATCGAGGAACATGGAAGGGCAAGAGACAAGTGATTTGGATCCACATCAAGGAAAATGCCAAAAATATTTGGAGTTATGCACACATCCCGATATACGCGGGTTTAAGGTCAATATCTGCCTATATACATGAGAAAGGGATTAAAAGTCATGTACAACAAATAACAGGTGTTTTTAGGGATGATCTTGGAAACATCAAAGGTATAATATTGGTCCATGGGGTCCAAAGAGTCTACAGAGGGACAAGGAAGGCCATAAATGTGTGATCAACCATGTGTGGTAAAATCAGTTGTAACAGATGCCCCCTAATGTGTGAGGTTAGAGGGGTAACATGATGGCCGAAATACATTATAAATCCATCCCAGAAGTGGAGTGATGAATAACCAGCCATCCATTAGTATAGTACAATAATCAATCTCTGCATATGACTGCAAATACATATAGCAGTCCCAGATATAGAAGAGTACAATGGCCATGAATAGGCATGATATACAAAATGTGACATGTGTGGTCATCGCCACGTACAATATATAATAGAACAAAATATCCATGATGAATATATACAAAGGATCAAGATCTCCATAAAAACTCAAGATATACAATGGATCAAGATCTCCATAATGGCTGAAGATATCTGACATACACTGGAATCAAGTCACGATAACTGATATCTCATGAACATTGGCACGATCAAGGAAATAACATATGTGGAATGCCACCAATCTGGAAAGTATTCTACACAAACTGCTACAAGTGCATGTCCTACTATGTGAATAGAGGTGTCGAGGTCGAACACAGTAGTCCATCGTATGATTATCGATCATTGATGTATACCGTTAACAAACGCGAGATCACCCACCGATAATGAAAATGGGAATCAGGGTAATAGAGTGAAATCTAACAAGTGTGAATATATGTGTTGAGGTCGAACACTTGAAAGAATCCATGGATCAGGGGACATTGATGTATTCCCAAAAATATCAATGGCGAGAGAACCTATCACTGATGATTGTAAGTCTCAAGGCACTCAAATGACTCTAGACTCCTATCCCAGAATAAATGATCTGAATTCGATGGGATGGAATTCGCTGGAAGGAGGACATTAAGGCATCCCCCATCAACCAACACGAGGTACTCAGCAATGTTGTATAATGTGGAAGGACTCGAACAAGATGTGCACGAATGTATAACAGTACCAAAAATGGCCAACGTGCAAAGTCAAGACAACTGAGGAATGACTGAATCAGGCTTCAACTTCCTTCAAACAAGAGAGTAAAGGAAAATGGTGACTAAATGTATGAAGCATAGACTTGATATGAAAAACTAGGACATCTTTGTGACACAGGAGGCATCAACAGAGGCTCCATAGGGACTGGAAGCTTAACCAGTCAGTGGAGATAAAATTAGAGAAATGAGTACAACTCCTAAAGTCAAACTACTAACCCAACCAGCAGATGTGATATACAGTGCTCTGTTTGAAGGCAACATGACTCAATTGCTGCCAAAGATAACATCTTTTCCTATCAGTATTTTTGTTTTGTTTTTGTTTTTTTGGACTTTTTCAAATATTTTGAAAAGCTTGAAAGAGAATAAAAGTGCTTTATAGTTACAAACTTAGGAGGAGAGGAGCGTCAAGGGACAAGAGACTAGTTCCAAGAAGTGGAACATACTTATGCTCAAAGCAAGGAAACATGTGCAGGATAACGACATTCGTGGGAAGGTCCCCTCCCCGTAAAAAAATCAGTAATCAAGCTACAAAAGATATGTAAAAAGGCTCTACCTAGATAGACATGAGACAAGCTCGGGCTATATGGCTGATAATCGAAGTCAGGGAAGCCGTCATAAGGCTCAATTAGGCAAGAAAAACTCATGACAATGCAATTACAACTTGGCATATACAAGGGAGTCCTAAGGAAATAACCAGCATAAAGTTCAAGAGGAGTATGAAGCTCTTGCTCAAAGTCATGGTAGTACTATACAAAGGACTCCCACACCTCAAGGATAAATGTCGACATGGGCACCAAATGCAATAAATGATCTAACTAGGGTACCCATGTATGGGAGAGCTCTACCATTCATAACATGTCACTTCTAAAAGTAGCAAGAAGGTTCCATGAAAAGATAGACTAGGTTCATACCTAAGGTTAAGATGAAACAGTCATAAGGTTATGCAAAGTGAAAATAGATGTGAAACCTAACCTAAATGTTAGTTTAGACATAATAGCTGAAATAGGCACGAACAGTTCAAATACCTCTGAGAGAGTGTACAAAAAATGGACCCTACATGACAACAATATAAGCCCAAAACAACTAGAAATAGTCAGTAAAGAGTCCAAACTATAGGCCACAAGGAGGATTGATCATGACAACTGCATTCAAAGGAAACAGTGCAATGTACGATGGGACATAAGAAGGAAAGTAAGGTGTAGACCCAATGTTCACATATCCATTATCACCCCTGTGAGGGTGACCACTAGTGTAAAGACCGACCGAAGTGAATAAAAATCCTCCACAAATGGATTAGAGGATGGAATATGACCATTCCCAAATCCATGAGCACAGTAAGGGGCAATGATTCCCCTAAGTCCGACACCAGAGTCCATACTAGGATCGAGGATGGGTGATAGGATACCAAGCATGCCGAAAATAAAAGGATCCAAACTCAAGAGAGCATAAATATACTCAAGTAACCACGATCACAAAGGCCAACTAGAGCACAAAGAGCACACTCCTAAAAGAATCTATAGCCAAAATACGAGCAAACCAAGGGGAGGATATGTGAGCTCCCGAATGCAGCAGGTATGTCTTACCTAGGGGAGGCTCAAAACTCCCATACACTACAAGTGAAGGTATGTAACCAATTATAGTGGCCCTCAGCTTCAATACGTAAA
The DNA here is from genome assembly GCA_001517045.1 of Pseudotsuga menziesii. Lineage (NCBI taxonomy): Eukaryota > Viridiplantae > Streptophyta > Pinopsida > Pinales > Pinaceae > Pseudotsuga > Pseudotsuga menziesii. The sequence continues at coordinate 182,999 of LPNX010457646.1, read as the reverse complement.
GCGACTATGCTGTCCAACCTATACCTGGCCAGGACACCTGTAGAATAACCTCTACAAATACCCCTTCGATAACCTAGGTAAGGAAACTAAGGCCACCTAAATATAACCAATGCTCAGGCAGACAGTCGCAAGTGGGATTGACCGTATGGGCAGGGTAGAAAACACTGAAACTCTCGAAAGAGCCCCCAAATATGAACACAATCCTAGAAATATCTTCGGTATTCACAAAAAATGACCAGGGGTCATCCCAATCACAATTGCATGCATTTCCTCATGCTTAACTCCCATGTAAGAGGAGCATCCTGAAAAACACTAATTATACCAAGGATTTCTCTATCTCACCTGGATAGACACCTAGTTGTTTTGCTTAGTGGTCTTGGAGAATTAACTCACAATGAAGTATTCCAAGACCCTAATACCTAATCTTGTTGATGCACCCTAGAAAAGGAAAGAGTGTAATTTATTTTATTATGTGTTGATTTTAATTGGCTATATTACTCAAAGGGTAAATGTACGTGCAACTAATGAAGTTATGATGCAACAAGAATTAAAATGCACTGTGTAGAATGAAAAATAGGGTATGCTACTATGTGAAGTGCAAAAATTTTCCTTCAAATGTATATGCAATCAGTCCTATATGAAAACCTAAACATAACTATCATCCAAGAAATCCAATGCAAGTACCTTCTCAAATCCATATCTAAGATGCAACTAATAGTGCAACTATTTTGTATTTTTTAGTATAAAAGAATGAAAAATACAATAAAAGCCATTTAAAAATCCTAGTCTCTGCAGCAATTATAAAACAAAAGCCCAACAAGACACCAACACAAAAAGAGTAATGCACTAATGGAAAAACAAAAAGAATAAATGACTAAAACTACTTTCAAAGAAAAATCAACGAAAAAGCGGTCTCTGGTGACAAAAGAAGCATCCAACAGAAAAAATCAATACCCAAGAAGATCCAACCACACTCGCAACCCACCCAACAACTTCCCACAACATCAAACTCAACCAAAAGGGAGGATGTATGTGACTGTTTAAAGAACAGCTGCGTATGTACGCGACTTTTGGCCAAAAATCTCCATGTATATGCAGATTTTGGCCAAAAACCTGCATGTATACATGACCTTTGGCCAAAAATCCATGTATGTACATGACTTTTTGCCAAAAACCTACGTATACAAAGAAGACAATGGTAAAAAGAAGGCCAAGGGTCAAACCAATAAAGGGGAGTGTCAATGGATGAACATACTATAAAATGTGACTCAGAAATAGGGAGAAACAGAGATCAAGTCAATAATATCAAGCACATTGTGCCCCTAAAATCCAAAGAAAAATAAGGAATGTCCCCAGTATGGTGGCCAATTCTGTTACTGAGAAAACTTCCTATGGCTTGGGGTGTACCACAACAGACAGAGAAACTGCAAAAATCAATCCCTTCCCAATATGCAATAGAATAAAACATCTAACACTAAAGGATCTTGAACCATACCTTATTCTAGATGGTTGATGTAGATCCCCGTTGAGATTTTTCCAATCCTGCTTGCTTTAGTAATTCACTCTCAACAACAGTAAACAAGGCAAGCATGCTATATAATATAGTGTTAGGCCTATTATAGCATATATAATCAATAATGCATAAGCAACTAAACACATCCATGGATTCAATATTCATTTAAATGCACATCATTGGATAGGAAAATATATTTCTATTAATAAAACTAGATATTACATAAGTGACAACCTCTATCGGCACGTCTGCGAACCATAGAAACTGAGTCCTCCACCTACTCCTCTAACCCCTCAATCCTCCATCTTTCGATAGCAAGCTCACAAGAAAAGAAAAGCTTCGGAAGAACACAAAGTGCTCCAAGGGACAAAGGGATGCAGAATCAAGTACAAGCAAGTTACGGCAACAATGGACTATAGTTCTCTTGCTCTTCAATTCCTCCTTCTTCAATGTATCCAAGGGGTTCCTTATATAGTACTCCAAAGGGGTAGTAGAGGGTCAAATTCGAGTGATATCGAGGCACATGGAAGGCCAAGAGATAAGTGATTTAGACCCACATCAAGAAAAACTCCAAAAATATTTGGAATTATGGACACATCCTGATGCACATGGGTTTAAGGTAAATATCCGTGTATATACACGAGAAAGGGAATAAAAGTTGCATACAGCAAATAACAGGTGTTTTTAGTGATGATCTTGGAAACATAAAAGGTACAATATTGGTCCATGGCGTCCAAAGAGTCTGCAAAGGGACAGGGAAGGCCATAAATGTGTGATCAACCATGTGTGGTAAAATCAGTTGTAACAGAGGCTTCCCCATAGGGATCACTACCTCTACAATCGCGACCACCCGCCTCTAATACCTGGGTGACAAGTGAGGACTAATATATGCATATGAAAACAAATATTCCATCAGTCTATGCATATAATCATACAACTATCAACCAGATACACTACACTATGTATAAATATGAACACAAAAACATCACACATACATACCATCTAGTCCCCATGCCTGTCCTGGAGGTCAGGGCATCTCAAGGTCCCCATGATAGTCCATACCTGCATACGGGTACTCCTCAATAACCACTAGGAGCTTCTACCACAGCTGTAGAAATTCCTCTGTAAAGAAGCATCCCACTCTGTCGCCACCCTCTCGCACCATCAGCTGGTACCATCTATGCATGCACATCTCTCGCAGACCAATATCCTGCACTGCCTAATGCAGATGCAAAGTAGGTAATTTCTCGAAAAAGAAAGCATATAAGAAGGAGCCAAAACAAAATATCTACCAAATGCTCTTGCATAATTCAGCTGATGCCAAACTGCCAGAAGATACATCTAAGCCCACCCATAGTAAGTGATCCTCATGGCACACTCTACCATCTGCAGCTACCCTCCAAGCCATCGAAGCAACAAAAACACGGTTGAAATCCCATTATGACTCCCATGTCCACCCTCGTACCTTTAGCGAAGGTGATATGGTTCTAGTTTATGACCAACCCAATGATAAGTTGGGAAAAGGTAAGTTCGAGTCAATGTGGTAGGACCTCTACGTCATCCATCATTGCCTCGAAAAAGGGGTATACACCCTTATCGACTCTCATGGACAACTCTTGGAGAACCCTCATAATGGGCTCTACCTTAAGAGATTTTATGCTTAACATCACCAACGAGTCGCTTTGTTTTCCTTTATTGTTTTGCAATGCTTTTACCACAAATCAAAAACCCCCATTAGGGACAGCACCATTAGATATGAGTTAGAATCACCCAGAGTCTGTTTGAGACACCCCTCACACCTCCATGATTAGAATTTTGTCCTCTATCTTCTAATGAGACCATTGTCTCATGTTTAACAAGTAATTTTGGGGGCCACTTCCTGAGAGTTACCTCAGTTTACGAACCACATTGTGATATAAGTGTCATCAGGCCTATACTTGCATCATGTCTGGCTACTGTAACTCATGCGAGACTCCACACCATCTCCCCAAAGCCCCAACATTTTACTATTTCAGCATATAACTGTCTAATCTGTCCACCACAACTCACGCGGGTCCCCAGATCACTTCCTAGAGGGCGGATCATTTATTTAACATATAACTATCTCCATACTTGCACTCACACCACATGTAGTCCAGTCCTCCCACCACATCTCACACAAGACTCTCTTGATCTGTGTTTGAGAGGCACCTCAGTTTGCGTGCCTCTACAGCAACAAATTGTGTGCCTTTGCTACGATCTATTTCGTGCATGTATTGGTATGTTCAAGAGCCACCTCCTCCATCCATACTACATGGATGACCTTTTGGACCAATGTCCATTGTCCCTACATGGGGGAACCATCAGTGCCTCCTTGATCGGTTTACCATACCAGAGTTTCCGTTAAGCTCTTTTCTGACTCCTGACGGAATGAAAAGATTTTTGAGTGCAGCTGCTTCCTTTCTCACTCGTTAAAATATAAGAAAGGGCGTCTACATCGTCTCATTTATCTCCTTTTGCAAACCATGTAAGCTACCATATGGAAAGGACCACCTTGGCACATTCAAGCCAAGATCGTTCCCCTCTGCATTTTTCATGCTTTCTCAGGCAGGGGGGCCAAACTCTACAAAAAAGCTCACCATGGGTTGTCGTTAAGCTCTTTTTCATCCTTCTCATCAAGAAAATATCATCGAGCAAACTTGGTTTCATTCATGCTCATAAAAATATCTAAATGATTGTCCAGTTAGTACAAGTTTAACCTTTTTCGGCCTGATTGGACTACCAACGGTAAAGAAGTATCCCATCCCCCAAAGGATGGGTGGGCTCTCCTATGTACACTTTTAACCTTTTTCGGGCACAAGAGACTATCAATGAATAAGATAACCCACTGGAGTCTTCTTCATGCTTTTAGACTCTCTAAAATTGAAAGAACCATCGAGCATTCACTTTCTTGGGCTCACTAAAAATACATGAGATCGTACAACAATGGTGTCTTTAGACACCACCCCACATATAACAATTTGGAAACATTCCCACTTTGGGTCACCTTTGTTCAAAGTATTCTGCAATGTGTCTTCCTTGGATCCCATTAGTACTAAAAGTATCTACCTCCTCAAATTATTTCCCATCTATAGTTACATTCCCAGTATTACAGCTATGATCCCTTTCCCATGAGCCAATTTCATTTGCTTCCTAGTCATCCCTGCCATCATGATCTGAACAAAGGAAGTTTGAGTCCACTATACTCCCTCTTCCCCTGTTCCACCACCCGTCCTTCCCCATTCAGTGGGTCGGTCCTCAGATTGTCTCACATCTTTCAGTTATCTCCCTTACACTTCTGGACAAGGAAACACCATAGCCTTGACTAGATGCAGGTCTCCCTCTGTCGACAACAACACACATATTCTAGAGGGTAGACCTAGAGGTCCATGTATCTTGGTTTCATCAACCTCATTGATGAGTTCCTTGAACCACTTGAGAGGAGTCCTTAATGCCTCTCGAGATGGTTGTTTCTCACATGCTCGAGTCTAGCTACATCATCGCATTGTTGAGATTCATACAGGGTATTGTTCTATGCAATATTTGATCGAAGACCCCAAATATCACTTGACTCTAACACATTGATGAGTCTATTTGAGAGACCCCAACAGGTTCATGTCCCTTGTAATTTTCAGGTTGCGTTGAAGATAGTGTTTAGAAGCCCCAACAGTGCTTCTATATAGATTTATGATTGATGAAGCATATTTGTACCACAGAGACTCTGACTCCCCATCAGTAAGTAGCTATAGCTATGTACCGGTCTAGATCCAGTAGGCCATCAGTCATGAAGATATAGTATTCCATGAGAATTCCATGGGTCCAATGTAGCAGTTCTTCTGATCAATATTGTATTCAGCCTCTCATTGAGGCAACCACTATTGTAACAACAGTGTACATGATCGGCTCTTGTATTATAGAGCTTATATCACATTATTCTTTTGACATCGTTACGAGCATGGGGATTCCCACCTTGTCCATATACATGTCACACATTATTTTTATCTCACCCATTGATGGGAACCATATTAATACAAAAACCAAAAGCCACCATGCCCTAGCCCAAAAAGCACCACCTCTCCCTAGAAAATCCTTTGATGTCTGTTGGCCAATACGATGAGCTCCTTCGCTCACACATCAAGGGGCAATCTATTAACCCAAAAAATCCCTCAATGAGCTCTACATGACCTACAACACCCGAAGACATCTATTTCACTACCCTCATTTCCCCCCCACACCCTTACAAAGCCTCAAAAACATGAAAAGGGCTTAAAAAACCCAAAAAAAGAGCCAAAATAGCTCTCATAGGGGCTAAAACCTCCAAAAAGGGGCTAAAATCCCTCAAAGGAGCTTAAAACACCCCAAAGGAGCTAAGAATTGGGAGAAAGGGGTTTAAAGCCCAAAAAATGGGCTAAATCCCTTACCAAGGGCTTAAAACCCTAAAATCTCTAGAAAAAACTATAAATAGAGGGGTGGGGGTCACTCTCAAAACACTCCTTCTCTCCCTATCGTTATGCTACCCATGTGAGTTCCTTGAGACCCTTTACCTCTCAAGTCATTCACCCTCCCTCTCCTCCATTTCTCCACAAGCCAAGACTCCATTCCATAGAGAGAGGTGCTTCCAAAGCTAGGGCATGGTGGCCCATTTCCACCAAGACTAACAGTATAACCATGTTTCTTTCATTTTTATTTTAGTTTTGTAACTTATTTTGTTTGCAGGTTTGTTTTCTAATGGTTTGTTGCAGGTTCTCCTTTTACTTCTTGTAGCCATATTTTTCTTTCAAACCATTTCCAGCAGGGTTTCCATGGCTCAAAGCTAATTTTCTTTGTATTTTTTCATCGATAGGAACCCTACCCTTCCATCCTATAGACAGAAGGTAGCCATTTCTGCCTGTAGTTAGGGCGAAAGCCCTAATACAAGACTTTTGGCAGAAAGGTAAAGGAGGAAAAATTTCAGATTGATGACTTGGTATTGAAATGGGATGCAGCAAAAGAAGATAAGCATGGAAAGTTTGATTACATGTGGAGGGCACCATACATTATTGTAGCTTACAAGGGTGATAATTTGTTTGTATTACAACATTAGGATTGGATTCAACTGAAATGAGTCCCTTTCAATGGAAGATTTCTGAAGCATTATGTGTCCTACAGGTGGAAGGTAATTTCTGTACCATAGATTTTATATATTTATTTTAAATTAATATAGATGGAGGGATAAGAGATTTGAAGCCTGGATAGAAGGCCCTCAGATATCAACGGGTTGCCATTTTTCTTCATTTTTCATATACATAAAAAGAAAGAAGAATTTTTTAGTTTTGTAGGAAACAATAAGGAAACCACTAGTCTGCAGGTTCTTTGCAATGGTACCAAAGATGTTAGTGCCAGAAATTGTTCCCAGACTACAGAAGAACAAGCCAACACAATCTCAAAAAATCACAATAAAGTAAAATAGGGTTTTATAAGGTTTTGGTTGAACAGTTTGAAGACAAGAGGGAAAATATTCATAAGACCAAAGCAAACACTAAATCATGAGCATTTAAATGACTGAGATGCATAACATATAAACAATAATCCAACAGAGTAAACACAGTACTAAATTTCACCCACAGTTAGAAAGAATTTCAAGCATAAAAACATTAAACAGGAAATGAGTATACCAACTGAGTAATTAACACAAATTAGAAATGAAACCAGTCAATAATTTGAAGGGCATATAGTGCATATATTTCATAGTTCAGTCATCAAAAAAGACATAAGAGTATTTTACTTAGCTCATAAACAAAGTTTGATAGCCTCCCCTTGTCAGCAAAAAATTGAACCTCTTTGTCTTCTTTCAGACTTACATTTATCCTATTCTTCCAAAATCAGTTAAATAATTGAATCCTAACTGCTTTTAGTCTATCTATCGAATAGTTCAATCTAAACTATCATTATACAATAATAAAATGACTTTCCAAACTTAACTAATAACTGACTTTCTTAACTAACTTTACAAGTTTTTAGCTGCTTCAGCTAGTAAAGCAATCCCCTCAATGTTAGCTCCTCGTTCTACTGAGTCACCTCCTGGATAGTCTACTTTTAGCTATGTGAACTGATCCTCTATTTGACTTTTCCTGCTCCTGAAAATGTTGATTTTTATTCTGTTTCAAAATTCCGATCTTCAAGTACTAATTTTCCGCCACGATCTCCACCTGCTCTACGTGCACTTCAAGAAAAATCGTGATTGAAAACGCCTTTGTATCATTATAGTCTTTCATCATTATTACATTGCTTCTGCAAGAAACCGCCATGATTTTCCTTCTTGATTATATTTACACTTGTCAGAGTGGTTAACATTGAATTTTCCCATAGTATTGGCGTCTCCCATCACTAACTACTAACCCTTCTCAACATCGGCAATTGCAAGTTCAAAATTAAATGAATTAGCACTTCCCCTTATTAACTTGTTAGCGATCGGAAGCATTAATTTCTACTACATCGGAAACACAAGCCACTAAGTCGCCGTAGTGTCGAAACTTTAAAGAACTAAATATCCACAACATTGAAAAATGACATTAGACCATTAGCTTCGTGATCGGCGATCGAAAGTTTTATCAACCACTCGTTGGCACTTTTAAACCATTATGTTTCCGTAGTATCGGCACTTTAGAGAACTAGCTTTTCGCAACATTGAAAGATGATGTTAGACCTACGCGGCACTTTAGACCATTGACTTCACGATTGGCAATCGAAAGTTCTATCAACTACTTTGTCGACACTTTAGACCACTAAGTTGTCGCAGTGTCAGAAACCTTATCAACTATCGCGTTGGCGCTTTAGAGAACTATGCTGCCGCAATGTCAGAACTAGTTTCATGATCAGCGATTGAAAGCATTGTGAACTATCTCATCGGTGCTTTAAAGAACTAAGCTTCCGCATTGTTGGCGCTCTAGACCACTATGTTTCCACAGTGTCAACACTTTAGATAACTAGCTTTGTGATCGGTGATCAGAAACTCTATCAACTATCTCGTCAGTGCTTTAGAGAACTATGCTGCCGAAATTGATTTTTTAACTTGCACAACTTTCTTGTAGCGCCTCTGTGTATTTGTCTTTGATTTGCGCTACAAGAAAATTCAAATTAATGTTTGCAAAAATTAAGTTGATGATAAGTGTTTAGACTTGGTTTAGGAATGTCGATTAAACTTTTATGCTATTTTCTAGACTTTTTAATCCATATAAGCCTTATATAAGCCCTTTGATCATGAAATCAAACCAAAACTTGTAAAAATAAACTAATAAATCAAATAACATAAAAGCTAAAGGAAAAATTCAAACTATGTCAATCAACAAGATTTTCTAGGAATAAAAACCAAGCTTCAAAACATGAATAAAAGTATTAAAACATGGAAAACAAAAGCATGACCTAACATCTAGCTCCTGCTGCAGGATGAAGTCCTCCCTGTGAGGCTTCAAGAACATGTAGACCAGTGCCCTCTGTACTGCTACCTGCTAGTCTGCAAAATTTCCATTGGGCTATCGAGTCTTTATTCAATCCTTCACAAACTAATATATACAATGAAAATGAAATATCTTTCTCCGAGGAACCTTCCATTTACTGAATCAAATTATAATCCCATTTCCAATGTAACAAGGAAAAAATTTCATCAACCCACCAAAACTTGTTTCCAACTCCGAATATATATATTATCAAAAATATTGAAAAACATGAAGAGCAAAGATCTAACAACTTATACTCACTTTCATCAAATGGTGTCCCCAAAATAATAGATTTATAACTTAGTATTGACTCTAAATAATCTGCCACTGGATCATAAAAATTCCCAAAAGTTACCTTTTCCTATTCTATGAAAAAAAAATAGGTTGTCCATAAGAATATTTTGTTCCATGAATATCAAACAGGAATTGGTGAAAAAAGACATCAGGAGCAGCCTGAACTTGCTCCGGGATTTTTTGGACAGTATCATGAATAATGTCAACAAGCTGAACCTCCTTTTCCACACTATCTTTAAATGGAACTATCATGCATTGGCTTCGACTGTTCAAGGATAATGGACTGAATGCATTCCTAAATCTGTTGACCAAATTGTGCCATCTCACACACCTCACACATTTCTAGGTCTTTCTTTTCAATTTCATCATCATATTTATCGAAAATTGGAGCATCTTCATAATGGTTTTGAGTAGAGGATTTATCATAACCATGAGTATAAGAAACTTCTGATATAACGTTAAAAATGTGAATAGCCCGGCTTTCATCAATTTTAGTATCAAAACAAAAAGGATTAGAATATAATTCATCACAGAACTCTTGTCCTGAAACCCCAGTCTCTTCATCATAACGAGGAGAATTCTGGGAAATTTCGAATGACGATGCTGAAGGTTCGTATTTTTCTTCAATACAAAATTGATCTTTAACACAACAATGATTTCCAATAGTTTGTTGAACAAGAGATTGATCTTCAACAGGATTAGCATTCAAATGACTATTAATACTGCTGAAATCATTACGAGAATATTCCAAACTCTCTCTACTGATCTCATCACTAGAATAATCTTCAACTTGACCTAAAACAACAACTTGAATATCATAATGATCATGGAATTCTTCGTTGACAACAGTATCTGAAAATGTTGCCTCTTCATCTTCAACAAATTTTGAAACTACAACTTATTCATGATATGTTTCAAATGCTTGATTATACTTATCATCATGATTTTTTGAATCAGAAATTGTATTATAAAAATCAGCTTTCTCACAACAATCTTTTAAAAATATTTCAGCTGAGAACAGATACTTACAATGTTTTCGAAAACATGTGTGGAATTTTTTCAGTGAGGAAATGCTAGCAGCGGGAAGAGAAAAATACCATTCTCGTGCATCTTGCTCGAGTGAATACATGAAAATATTCATGAGAACATATTCATGTTGAATATTTAACTGATCCATATATTTGTGAAATCTGATAAGGTGATCTGAAGGATTATCCTCTTTGCTTTCTCTAAAACGTGGAACACAATATCCCCAAACATCCATAGTAGGTACTGGATTTGGAAAACCTAGAACATCGGAAAAATTGAAAGGTGCAAACCTTCGAGCAAGAATGGCTTCCATGGACTTCGGCCTCTACATCTTGAAATAGTGGATTCGCCAATCGATTTGTCAAGATAGATTTTTTTTCCTCCTCAGAAAGTGAAAAGGGTGACATTAGGTCAAATAAATTAGGGCTACATAAAGCTAGGGATGATTGAGACCTTTTGATTTGCCTAGATATTTTCAAAATCTATTCTAGGTCTGAGACACCCAGTTGTAAAGGTGAATTAGGTCTATTTCATGTTCCAACTCCCTTAGTAGCCACTGTGAAATACTGGTGAAAAGTAGTCTTTAAATATTTATTGTTTAAGTTCACCTCTTAAAACTAGTGAAATGATAAGTATCCCAGGGAAAATAGGTTTTCAACTTTGTTCCTCGGCAATGGCGCCAAAGATGTTAGTGCCAGAAATTGTTCCCAGACAATGGAAGAACAAGCCAACACAATCTCAAAAAATCACAATAAAGTAAAATAGGGTTTTATAAGGTTTTGGTTGAACAGTTTCAAGAAAAGAGGGAAAACATTCATAAGAGAAAAGAAAACACTAAATCATGAGAATTTAAATGACTAAGATGCATAACATATAAACCATAATCCAACAGAGTAAACACAGTACTGAATTTCACCCACAGTTAGCAAGCATTTCAAGCATAAAAACATTAAATAGGAAATGAATATACCAATTGAGTAATTAACCAAAATTAGAAATGAAACCAGTCAATAATCTAAAGGGCATATAGTGCATATATTTCATAGTTCAGTCATAAAAAACACATAAGAGTATTTTACTTAGCTCATAAACAAAGCTTGATAGCCTCCCCTTGTCAGCAAAAAATCGAACCCCTTTGTCTTCTTTTAGACTTACATTTATCCTATTCCTCCAAAATCAATTAAATAACTTAATCCTAACTGCTTTTAGGCTATCTATCAAATAGTTCAATCTAAACTATCATTACACAAAAATAAAATGACTTTCCAAACTTAACTAATAACTGACTTTCTTAACTAACTTTACAAGTTTTTAGCTGCTTCAGCTAGTAAAGCAATCCCCTCCATGTTAGTTCCTCGTTTTGCTGAGTCACCTCCTGGATAGTCTGCTTTTAGCTGTGTGAACTAATCCATTGTTTGCCTTTTCCTGCTCCTAAAAACCTTGATTTTTATTCTATTTTAAAATTCTGATATTCAAGTACTAATTTTCTGCCACTATCTCCACCTGATCTATGTGCACTTCAAGAAAAACCGTGATTGAAAACGCCTTTGTCTCATTATAGTCTTTCATCATTATTGCATCGCTTCTACAAGAAACTGCCATGATTTTCCTTCTTGATTATATTTACACTTGTCAGAGTGGTTAACATTGAATTTTCCCACGGTATCGGCATCTCCCATCACTAACTACTAACGCTTCTCAACATCGGCAATCGAAGGTTCAAAATTAAACAAATCAGCACTTCCCCTTATTAACTTGTCAGTGATCGGAAGCATTAATTTCTACTGCATCAGAAACACAAGCCACTACACCACCGCAGTGTCGATGCTTTAAAGAACTAAATATCCACAACGTTGAAAAATGATGTTAGACCATTAGCTTCATGATCGGTAATCGAAAGTTTTATCAACTACTCATCGGCGCTTTTAAACCATTGTGCTGCCGCAGTATCGGAACTTTAGAGAACTAGTTTTCCATAACATTGAAAGATGATGTTAGACCTGTGTGGCACTTTAGACCATTGACTTCACGATCGGCAATCGAAAGTTCTATCAACTACTTTGTCGGCACTTTAGACCACTAAGTTGCTGCAGTGTCGAAAACCTTATCAACTATCACGTTGGCGCTTTAGAGAACTATGCTACCGCAGTGTCAAAACTAGTTTTGCGATCGGCGATTGGAAGCATTATGAACTATCTCATCGGTGGTTTAAAGAACTAAGTTGCTGCATTGTCGACGCTCTAGAACGCTATGTTGCCGTAGTGTCGACACTTTAGAGAACTAGCTTCGTGATCGACGATCATAATCTCTATCAACTATCTCGTCGGCACTTTAGAGAACTATGTTGCCGCAACATTGAAATTGATTTTTTAACTTGCGCAACTTTCTTGTAGCACCTCTGTGTATTTATCTTTGATTTGCACTACAAGAAAATTCAAATTAATGTTTTGTAAAAATTAAGCTGATGATAAATGTTTAGACTTGGTTTAGGAATCTTGATTAAACTTTTATGCTATTTCCTATACTTTTTAATCCATATAAGCCTTATATAAGCCCTTTGATCATGAAATCAAACCAAAACTTGTAAAAATAAACTAAGAAATCAAATAACATAAAATCTAAAGGAAAAATTCAAACTATGTCAATCAACAAGATTTTCTAGGAATAAAAACCAAGCTTCAAAACATGAATAAAAGTATTAAAAGATGGAAAACAAAAACATGACCTAACAGTAAGAATAAAATTGGTCACCAACGGAATGGGTTTAAAGGAAGCATAGATTGACGGTTCGATGAAATTGGAAAATAAGATCTATGTCTAGGAGAGATTCCATTGATGGAACATGCACGAAGGGACTAAATTTTCCAATCAGAAAAAAAAAATTTATGTCTGACACAAATCTACGATGAATATCTTAGTGGAGGAATGATCAACGATCAGTATTCATTACGTTGGGTGAACTTGCATGGAGGGAAAAGTTTTCAAATCAATGGAATGTGGTCAGCTCTACATGTTTTAATAGATGAGATGGAATCCCGATCAAGATCAAGGGACAATATTCATTTTGCTGGTGAAAGGTGCATGGCTAAAGAATATTTGTGAGCTATAGGAGTTGGTTAAGGGGCCCACATAATCAAAGGTGCATATTTGATAAGATTGAGATCTATGGTCCATGTTGATTTCGTTGATTCAACATGCATGAGAAAAATTGAAGGGATCCTCATTATAATTCATTAAAGGGGAGAAGAAATGAAGAGATGAGATTGTTGAAGGTTCACATCTTACAATGGAAAATAGCTTCACTTGGAGAAGATGGACGATATTTATTGTTATATTTTTATCATTCAAGCTAGCATTATATTAGGATCTTTAACTGAGAGAATAACAAGCACAGTAATCAAACACAAGAGACAATAGACATAAATATTTTCCTTGGGGAAACCATAAAGGAGAAAACCTTGCAACTTCCTCAGAGATAGAATTAGCACCAAAAGTAAAACCAGAAAAACATAAAGATGGTCTCTCGACAGTGGTATACTCTCTCTCTTATCCCAACTTCTTCTCTCTCACTCATGTGCTCCAGTGAATGAGTGTGTGTGTAATAAATAGAGAGGCTCACTCTCTATTTATATTCTTTCATTCACTTAATGTCCACTTCAACATGTCGACCCCACTTAACAATTACTTACTAGGGCTGAAATCTCTAGGAGAGTCTAATAACCCTAGTGCCCCACAACTATGGGGACTTTTCCCTCCGATCAACAAGGAGGGTTAACCTTGACACAATTGTGGGGGCTATTTCCATGACTTACAATTGAGGGTTAACCTCAATGACTTTACATGACTTGTTTACATTATTGAATCTCCCAATCGAAACATCAGGGAATGACATGACTCAATTACATTATAGATACTTCTTCAAATAAACGTCGGGGTACAATACATAAGATATACAAGTGAATACATTCCAAAGTTACAAATACATCAACACTCCCTCTTAACTAGGAAGGTATTCTCTCAACACAATTTATCAGCACAAGTCTTCTTCTTTGTATCATCTGTATCATCAGTGATTTCTCGTCATCTTCATCTTCAAGTAATATTTATCTTCAAGTCATCTTCATCTAGATATGGATCATCAAAAGCTCTAGATCATCATCACTAGATCTGGATCATCACTGGATCTGGATCATCACTACTGTATCATCATCACTGGATCTGGATCATCACTGGTGCTATCTCTTGATTCTTCTCATCACAGGAAGTTCTACAGAGCTAGCCCTTTCTCATGCTAGTTGTAGGCCTAGCCTCCAAGTAGGTCTTCATCTTCTTCTGCACTTATATCTAACTTGGTTAGAAAGGCCTGCCCAACACTTACATCTAACAATGGGATGAACACATCTACCATGTCAGAAAGGCCCAACACTTATATCTGACCATGATAGGAAACTCATCACACATCATGTTAGAAAGGCTCTACACTTACATCTGACAATGATAGGAAACTCATCACACATCATGTTAGAAAGGATCTGTACTTATATCTAATCATGATAGGAAACTCATCACATATCATGTTAGAATGGCTCTCATTCCCAGACTAAAATTCCTGGTAACTGAACAAGTTCCTACATTCTCTCAAAGAATGGAATCTTAGCACTTAAGTTGAGCTTCAATCCTAGAATGAAATTCCTGGTAACTTACTAGGTTCCTCCATTCTCCTAGAGAATGGCATATCATCACTTAAGTTGACCTTAAGTCCCAGACTAAAATTCCTGGTAACTGACCAGGTGCCTCCATTCTCCTAGAGAATGGCATCTCAGCACTTAAGCTAAGCTTCAGTCCCAGACTGAAATTCCTGGTAACTAACTAGGTGCCTCCATTCTCCTAGAGATGCCTCCATTCTCCTAGAGAATGGCATAGCAATACTTGAGTTGAGCTTCAATCCTACACTAAAATTCCTGGTAATTGACCAGGTGCCTCCATTCTCCCAGAGAATGGTATCTCAGCACTTAAGCTGAGCTTCAATCCTAGACTGAAATTCCTGGTAATTGACCAGGTGCCTCCATTCAGAGAATGGAATTCAGCACTTATATCTGATCATGTGAGAACACATATCACAGTCACCTCAAAATGGCTCAGTACTCACATATGACCATGGAAGGAACTAATCCTCTCACCATGACAGAATGGATCAGCCTTTACATCTAACCATGGAAGGAGCCAATCCTCTCACCATGTCAAAATGGCTCACGGACTCATCACTTCCCCTTGGAGGGAACCTCGATCTAGAGAACACCAAGCTTCTCCCTGAAGTATTCAAACTTCTCTATGACCAATGGCTTAGTCAACACATCAGCTATCTGTTCATCCGTCGCAACATATTGGAGCTTCACTCCTCCTCTCTGCACCATATCCCTGATATAGTGATATTTGATCTTGATATGCTTCGACTTGTCATGGAACACCAAGTTCTTAGACAACTTCACCCAACTTTGGTTGTCACAATATATACAAGTAGCATCCAATTGGAGATCAAATAAATCTTGCAATAACTTCCTCAGCCATAATTCCTCACAACTAGCTAAACAAGTTGTGACATACTCTTCTTCAGCTGTACTCAGTGCCATGCAAGACTGTCTCTTGCTAAACCAAGAGATCACACCTGATCCCATACTGAAGCAGCACCCTGAAGTGCTCTTCCTATCGATGGCACTACCTTCCCAATCTGAATCAACATAACCTTCTAGGTTAATATTTTGATTCACCTCATACTTGAGCCCATAATCAACTATACCCCTCGAGTACCTTAGAATATGCTTTGCATCAATCAAGTGAACATGTCTCGGATCTGTCAGAAACTGGCTCAAGGTGTTCACAACAAATCAAATATCTGGTCTCGTATTTGTCAGGTACATCAAGGACCTAATCATCTGATGATACATCGTAGCATCAACCGCTTCTGATGAAGCATCACTTAGTAGCTTCAGGTTCAATGCCATAGGTGTGGTCATGGCCTTGCAATCCATCATTCTGAATCTCTTCAGGATCTCTACCGCATACTTCCCTTGTCCCAGGTAAATTCCATCTGCATTCTACCACACCTCCATGCCTAGAAAATAGTGCATCATGCCCAAGTCCTTCATCTCGAACTCAGCAGCAAGTCTCTTTCTTGCAACTTTAATGAGTTCCTCTTTTTTGTTAGTAACAAGTCATCGACATATAATATAGCATCATTGTTCTTCCACCTTCAACCTTGAAGCAAAGGTTGGAATCTTCTTTACTCTCAGTAAAGCCTAGAGTCATCAATAATCTGTCCATCATGTCGTACCATGTCGAACCTCAGGGTATTTTTTAGTCACTCCCTCTAGCTGCAAATGTCTCTTCATAGTATATCGCTTCTTTTCATGAGAAGCCTCATGCTACAAATCTTGCCTTGTATCCCACGATGTTTTCATCTAATGCATGATGGAACTATGAACTTCCGTTCATGTATCGATACTGCATCCTAGACATCATTCTTCTTGAATGGGTCTTCCCTTTCTTCTTGGTTACTTCTTCATAATTGGAAGGTTATGCATCAATGATGTCATTGCATTCGTCATATTATTCTTCATCTTGAACTATCATCACTTGTTCTTTGGAACAAGTCTCATCCTTCTTTGCTTGGAGGCAGTTTTATGCGAACTTTCCTACAATTCAAATGCATTAGTTGTATGGTTAGAAACATTTCATAATGTATATTCATAATGAAAAATTATTTTGCATCAATATATATGATTATGTAACTATTTTAGACAATACAGCATTCATCCATATCTCACAGAAACTTTATAGATGCCTTTCATCTCTACCAGGACATCATTGAGATTGTGCACTAATCAAATATGTCAGCAAAGAGGTTTCATTCTAGATAAGTAGAAATGGAGAGTTGTATAGCACCATGAGATACTTACCCATTACATGCATATTATTAGTATACTATCATTAATGCAAACATTCTATCATGCATAATACATCAACTGAATATAAACAAATGCATAACAAAACAATAGCATGAAATGACAATTGAATACTTATCTTTATTTGTTTCGTGGGTAGACTCCTTCTTAATCCTTCAGCCTCATCATTTCTTATCCAAACGCTAAGATGGATAAGAGTTTCTTCAATATTTGAGTCCTTCATGTTCCTCATCGCTCGAGGGATCTTCTTTGGATGGTGAGAGCTTGATCTTCAGTTGCTCCCATCTTCTCTTCTCTTCTCGTATTATGAGTCGAGCTTCTTCTTCTTCTTCCCAGAGTCTGTTGAAAGTAATCACTTCCTTCTAGCACACATTCCTTGAATGAATGAATCCCATGATCATGGGAGGCCATTCAAGGTGGTTATCACAACTTCTACATTATCTACTTCTTCTTCTACCGCTTCAAGTTGTTCTTTGATTTGAGAGACCCTTGTAAAGTATGACTATATGGTCTCTGCATTCTGGATCTCCACATTCTTCAACTGGTTTCTTAAGGTCATCTTCCGATTTATGTTCTTTCCTTCAAATAGCTTGGTCAAGGAATCAAACATCTCTTTCGGTGTCTTTAGGGAAGCCACTTGTGATATAAGGTGATCCGTGATTGAATCAGCAATGATCTTCTTGGCCTCGACAAAGCTCTTCTGGTGTAAGGATTTTAGCCTCATCTCCCTCTGGAACTGGAACCTCTCTACTTATGTAGGTGTCCAATTCATTTTCTTCAGAGAGATCATATACTTCCATGCTTGGAATTTTTCAAATTCACCAATATTATCATCAAATTGATGTGATAGATCACTTTGAAATGAGAACCTCAAATGAAAATAGCAAAAGAATAGATCTTACTGATTTGAGGTGTCTGCCCTGGTTCCGGAGCTGGTCGATCTAGGGTTTGTCAGAGAAACCCTAATTTTCAAAACTTGGAATCTTTAGGATCTGATTGGATAGAAAGAAATATATCTTTAAGGTGAGCTGTCCAATGTACTCATTTTCTGAAAATGGTGGAGGGAAGCTCCTGGAACAGGAAGCCCTAGTTTTCCAATTTCTTCTACAGAAATTCCTGATACTGTTTCTAAGTTATATACACAATTATTGCTCCTCTGCATCTAAAAATTCACACTCAATTATCCTCTCCTATCCCTTTTCCAACACCATAGGTTTCATCAGAATTAGGTTCACTAATTGGGACTTATGAGCAGTTTCCCAAGGTGACCTGTTTCAGGACTGTTCAAAATAGAGAATTTGTACGGACAGCCACATGTCACTATTTCATATTTGGGGTCTGAAACTTCTACCATGGAAATTAAAGTCCATGCCCTTTCATGAAAATCTTGAGAAATTTCATTTGGACCTTCGTAGCCCAAGATATAGAAATTCTCCCTAGGTGTCCTGTTTAGGGATGAATCCTGGAAGAGGCTAGAACCCTAACTTGGAGGAATTGTATCTCCTAGATAATAGCAAATCTGAGGCTGAAACATGGATACAATGTAAATCAGGATTTTATCTTCGACTATGAAAGTTTCATCCCCTAAGACTTCTGCAATCCTAAGATATAGTGAATTTACCAAAACTTATCAGTTTTAGTATTTAGGGTTTGTCCAGCTCAAGGTCAAACTAGGGTTTGACTTTCCTGGAGTTACACCCAACCAAAAATCTCAACCCAGGTCTCTAAAATTCGATTTTTATGAGGAGATAAATCCTATGCCGGGCTCACTCAAAAATTCTTCTTTTGTAAAAATCCCTAATTTCCCACACCAAAAACTGAAAATGACCGGAGTCAAATTCCGCTTCGACAAAAAGATGCACCTTCAATGGAGAGTCATCCTAGCATACTTTTGTTGATGGATTTCGGAGAGAGAACCAAAATGTAAGAATCCCTAGCTTCTACAGCTGCATAATTTCTTCTTCTCAGGTTAGCTCTGATACCATGTTAGATTTTTATCAGTCAAGCTAGCATTGTATTAGGATCTTTAACTAAGAGAATAACAAGCACAACAATCAAACACAAGAGACAATAGACACAAATATTTTCCTCGGGGAAACCATAAAGTAGAAAACCCTGCAACTTCCTCAGAGATAGAATTAGCACCAAAAGTAAAACTCGAAAAACATAAAGATGGTCTCCCTACAGTAGTAGTCTCTCTCTCTGATCCCAGCTTCTTCTCTCTCACTCATGTGCTCCAGTGAATGAGTATGTGTGTAATAAATAGAGAGGCTCACTCTCTATTATATTCTTCCGTTCACTTAATGTCCACTTCAACATGTCAGCCCCACTTAACAATTACTTACTAGGGTTGACATCTCTAGGATATTCTAATAACCCTAGTGCCCCACAACTGTGGGGACTTTGCCCTCCAATCAACAAGGAGGGTTAACCTTGACACAATTGTGGGGACTATTTCCCCGACTTACAATGGAGGGTTAACCTTAATGACTTTACATGACTTGTTTACATTATTGAATCTATCAATCCAAACAACGGGGCATGGCATGACTCAATTACATTATAGATATAAACATCAGGGTACAATACATAAGATATACAAGTGAATACATTCTGAAGTTACAAATACATCAACATTTATGAAGTTAAATATGACGAGAATGATAAATATGGAAGTTGATCAATGATGATAATTTACAAAGGATAATATAAATTATCAATAATCAATATTCTTAGGAAAGGTGCAGTTCATTTATGAAGGGAACATATAATGGGAAAACAAGGAATAGTTCTACGGTGAAAAGTAAATGAGAGGCATATAGATGGTTGAGATCAGTTCCAGTATTGGAAGTTCCAGGAGAGATAAGGATGGGTGATATAGTGGCGATGAGGTAGCATGGTTAAATGGAGATAAAGATCAACAATTATGAATGAAGGACACTAGATCTACGGACATAAATTGATTTGACTGAATAAGATGCAAGTTTAATAAGAGAAAAAAAATATAAAGGAAAAAACATGTGGATATGGGTTATTTGACTGTTTATGCATTGGAAAGAGAGAGCTCACGACTGTGCGGAAAAAGAAACTCAAATGATGATTTTTTCCACTTATCAACTAACCAAGTAAGTCATTTTCCTTTTACCCAAGGCTATTTATACATGGAGAATGTAGAACGAGTAGAGGGTTAGGCATTGGAGTATCAGAAAATAGAGGAGGGTTTTGAAGACAAGGATTGTGAAGTTTTTTACACTATACTATCCATTAGTTTAGTAGACCTCTTAAAAAACAAGTTAAAATTCCTCAAAGACCAAAGAACTAAGGTCCATGGAGTCTTTCGGTCTTATTTCCATTTTTTCAATATTCAGCAAACCCTAAACTTCCCATAATTTATTGACTTCTGCGCCCGTAATTATTCCTCTTCTGAGAGGGTAATTATTGATGTAGCTAAGTCCAAAATTATTTGTCTTGTCAATCCACTTGTCATTCGAGATAAATTTTATTTTCCTACTGATTTCATGCATTTGTCTAAATATTTTAATGAATAAATATTAATTCAATTATTCAGAGAATCCACTCTTGAGAAAAAACAAACATTTTTACATACTTGTTTCAAACTATATAAATCCTTGCAAAATCAAACTTTCCCAGTGCAACCAAGTCTGTTTAATGAGAAAACGTAGTTTGTTATATCCCTTATAAGTCATTTTCTAGGTTTAGATACGTATAGTCATGTTACTGAGTCCTTAATGAGTCTGATGTTCAAGATTATTACTGCTCAAATTGAGTCTATTGAGTTAGGACAGTCCTGTTGCCTTAAATTTGATGAGTTTCTAGCTAAGAGAATCCACGCACATATAGTTAACATCAATAACACTAGTTTTTTCATATTTTAGTCATATTTAATTAAGATGTTCATATTTTTCAATGAGGAGAGCCTACAATTTCCAGAGTTGGTTCTCATTGATGAGATGAGCATGTATTTTGGCAAGTATATGAACTTTCTTATCTCTGAGGTGTATAAAGTGTTTTTCTCATATAAGTTGCCCAAATTATTACTTATTATGAAGGAAAATCTACATTTTTCACCTAAAATAAGAATTGGATATTGGTTTCTGATGGAAGAAGGAATTGTAATCATACTTTATGGATTTGTTCATCAACCATACATTTTACCATTTTTATTAACTCCTAGGATATTTTCCTTAGAATTAATAAGGAAGAAGCTCATTGTTGAACATGAGCACTTTATCAATTTCAAGAAGTCATCTGAGATTAAGTTTCCATGGGTAGTTGGCCCAATCATCATAAAAATTAAATTTCCTTTGCATATAGTGGAGAATTTTTTTGAAGGAGATGAGGTTTTAGACCGTTGCGGCTATCAACTATGATCCTCAGTCTAAGAGGACTAATAAGAGGGATTTTTCTCATGCTATGGATATATAAGAAGAAGACACTACGCAAAGTCCAAAGAAATAGAAATTTGAAGAGGAAGGTCAGATGGTACATGCATCATATACAAAATAAAAAAAGAAGGAGGTAAAATTCAAAGGACCATCCTTTGAAATCAAAGTATATGCATTCTCAGAGACACCTCAAGATTATACCTCTCAGTTCAAAAAAAGAGTTTAGTTGCTTGACAAGCATAGAGATAATAAGGATGTGGACACAAATGAATCTTCAGACTTGTATGTAGGTATCAAAAAAATATTCATCAATGATGCCCTCCTTCGTGACTGTCAAAGATCACAATCAGAACACTCTAAATTTGGTAATAGAAACCAAGTACAAATTTTTTGAGATGGGGATGAATCTAGAAAGTGTTGATGTCTTTGTAATTTCAAAATGTATTCACTTGTATATATTGTATTTCATTGATCCCTGATGCTCCTATTGAGAGAATCACTTGTATTTCCTTGTACCTCAATGTTCCTATCAGGAGAATTACTAAAATTCATGAGGTAGTCCCCTCCGTTGTAAGTCGGGTCATTAGTACCCTAGTTGTGGTTACTTGAGCCTACATAATTGAGTTAGGATTACTCAATGCTACGTAATTGAGTTAAATATTAAGTGAACGAAATAATATAAATAGAGAGTGACCCTCTCTATTTGAGGCACACACTCACCCAGCTATAGTGCATAGGTGAGAGAGAAGAAGCTCGCTCAAGTGAGAGAGAGAACAACTGTTGGAGATCATCTTTTGTCTTTGGGTTTTTACTGTTGCCATTGGTGCTCATTCTATATCTGAGGAATTTGAGGGTTTTTTTTTATGGTTTTCCCAAGGATAAATATTTGTGTCTATTATATATTGTGATTGATTGTTGTGCATGTTATTCTCTCCAATAAGATCCTCAAATCATATTGTCAAATTAATAAAAATCTAACATGGTATCAGAGCTAACCTAAGAAGAAGTCACTGTGCAACTGTGGAAGCTAGGGCTTCTTACCTTTTGTCTCTATATCCACATTTCATCAGCAAAAGGAGGATAGGTTGAACCTCCATTGAAGGGCACATCTTTCTATTGAAGCAGAATCTGATTCTGAGCACTTTCAGTTTTTGACCTACCACTACATCGAGAAATTAGGGATTTTCACTGAAGAGGAATTTTTGAGTGAGCCTAGGATAGTATTGCTCCCCTCCTCAAAATCAAAGTTTAGAGACAAAAATAGAGGTTTTTGGTTGATTAAAACTCTAGGAAAGTCAAACCCTAATTTACCCTGGAACCAGAAAACCAGCACTACAGAAGATCAGCTCTAGATCCAATTTTCAGCTTCTCAAATTGGTAATATCTAAATATTTTGTATTTCCATTTGAGGTTCCGAGTTAAGATGTCTCATCAAACCAAGCTTGATGAAAATATTGAGGGAGATGATAACTTCCAAGCTTGGAAGTGCAGGATCTCCCTAGTCCTGGAAGAAAATGAGTTGGACTCTTACATCAGTGAAGAGGCTCCAGTTCCAGAGCGAGATGAGGATAAGGCCTTACACAAAAAGAAATTGTTCATGGCTAAGAGGATTATTGCTGATTCAATCAAAGATCACCTCATACCACAAGTGTCCTCCCTAAAGACACCTAAAGCAATTTTTGATTCTCTGACCAAGCTATTTGAAGGGAAGAACATAAACCAGAAGATGACTTTGAGGAACCAGTTGAAGAGTGCGAAGATCCAGAATGCGGGGACCATACAATCATATTTTACAAGGGTTTCATAGATCAAATAATAACTTGAAGTAGTGGATGAAGAAATGGAGAATTCATAAATTGTGATGACCACCTTAAATGGTCTCCCTAGATCATGGGACTCTTACATTCTAGGGATCTATGCTAGAAGAAAGCTAGTCACCTTTAGTAGACTATGGGAGGAATGTTCATGAGAAGAAGATGGAATAGTAGCTCAAGAAGAAAATATGGGAAGTGAAGATCAAGCTCTCATAGTACACTCCAAGAAAAGAAAAATGGAATACAATCATCACAAAGGTAAGCACTCTCACTAGAAAGATAAACCTATAAGATCTAACAGAGATCTTTCTAGTATCAGATGTTTTACATGTGATGAGAAAGGACACATCTCCAAATTTTGTCCCAGAAACAAAGGTGGCTCTCACAAGAAGAAGGGAAACAAGAGAAGAAATCATGCTGATGCTGCATAGGATGATGAACATTCCAAGAAGAGAGTCAAGCAAGAAAGTGAAGATTCTTCAAGTGATGAAGAGTATGTTTTGATTTCTACCCTCACAGGAACTATTACACATGGGATCAAGGATTGGATTATCGATAGTGGGTCTTCCAGGCATATGACTGGATTCAAAGAATCATTTGTGAAGTTATCAGAACATGAGTCACGCCATAAGGTGAAACTTGGGGATGACTACAAATATCCAATAAAAGGTAGTGGTGAATCCTCCTACAAGTTAGATTCTGGAAAGTCTATGAAGATGAAGAATGTCTTATTTGTACCAGGACTAAAGAAGAACCTCCTCTCCATCTCTGCATTGGATGAAAAAGGCATTAGGGTTTCATTTGTAGATGGCCAAGCTCTCATGTGGCCAGGGAAAGAATATAGATGATACAGTTGTGATTGGAGAGCAAGAGGGAGGATTATACAATCTAAAGGTCCAACCAAAACAAGCCTTGGTTCATGACTCAATAGAGCCAAATGAACTTTGGCACAGAAGGCTTGCACATGTGCACTATAGAGCACTACCACTTGCAAGCAAATCTGTCGAAGGTCTTCCAGAAATATAGGAAAAACATGATGGTGTTTGCAAAGGATGTGCAAAAGGAAAGAACACAAAGAAGACATTTCCAAGTAGTGAGAGCAAGGCAAAAGGAATCTTGGAAATCACCCACTCCGATGTATGCGGTCCAATGTCATCTAGTTCATCGAGTGGGTATGTATACTATGTTTCTTTCATTGATGATTTTTCTAGGAAGACATGGATATACTTCTTGAAAAACAAAGATGAAGTATTCAACAAGTTTAAAGAGTTCAAAGCCTTGATTGAGAACCACACAGAAAATAAAATCAAGACCTTTTGATCAGACAATGGAGGAGAATTCACATCAAATGAATTCAAATAATTCTACAGAGATTTAGGGATTAAGATGGAGTTGACCACTCCTTACAACCCACAATAGAATGGGGTTGCAAAAAGGAAGAATGGAACAATTATGGAAGCTACAAGGGAAATGCTTCATGATCAAGATCTTCCCATGCATCTATGGGAAGAAGCTGCTAGAACAATTGTGTATGTACAGAACCATACTCCACATAGAGTACTCGAGAACAAGACACCTAAAGAAGTCTTCTCTAGAAAGAAACCAGAAGTCAGTCATCTCAGAATATTTGGTTGTCCAGTGTACATACACATTCCGAAAGAAAAGAGGAAAAAGTTAGATCCTTCAGGGAATAAGGGTATATTTGTGGGATATAGTGAAATATCAAAGGCTTACATAATATACTTCCCAGGATTCAAGAATATCGACATCAGCAGGGACATAACATTTGATGAAGACTCAGCTTACAACAGATCCAGAAAGAGACCTACTGAAGAACCTAAAGAAATAGAAGTACACATAATTCAAGATACAACTATGAACGATGAAACCTAAGAAGAAGATCAAGAAATAGAAGAACCCCAGGAACTTGTAGATCCACCCCAGGAAAAGATTCCTCACAAGACAAAACCTCCATGGGTACGAGAGGCTATCCAAGGTGCAGAAAGATATGGGGCTCCAAAAGAAATGCATAGAGAGAGGAAGAGAACCAGGTCCTACTCTAGATATGTAGCCCTATTATGTGACATCATTGATAAAGAATATTCCAACTATGAAGAAGCGGCAAAGAAGAAAGAATGGAAGGATGCTATGATCAAGGAGTACTAGTCGATCATGAAGAATGATGTCTAGGATGTTGTCCCAAGACCAAAGGAGAAGTATGTTGTGACTTCCAAGTGGATCTATAATATCAAGCATGTTGCAGATGGTAGCATAAAGAAATATAAATCAATATTTGTGGCTTGTGGCTTCTCCCAGAAAGAAGGAATATATTATGAAGAGATTTTTGCACATGTATCCAAATGCACTTCCATTAGATCAGTACTTTCTCTCGTTGCAATGATGAAGTGGAAGATACACCATATGGATTTCAAGACTGCTTTCTTTAATGGTGTAGTAGAAGAGGAAGTGTATGTGGAGCAACCACTCAGTTTTGATACACATGACAGGGAGACTCATGTGTGTAAATTGAAGAAATCCATGTATGGTTTGAAACAGGAACCCAGGACATGGTACGAAAGAATTGACAGCTTCCTTACTAGTTTGGGCTTTACCAAGAGTAAAGCAGATTCCAACCTTTACTACAAGGTTGAATAAGGGAACCTAGTGATACTCCTACTGTATGTATATGATCTATTTGTAATAGGTGAGGATGGGTTGATTGTTGATACAAAGAGGAATCTTGATGCTGAGTTCAAGATGAAGGAATTGGGCATGATGTAGTATTTTCTAGGCATGGAGGTGTGGTAGAATGCAGATAGAATATCCCTGGGAAAAGGGAAGTATGCAGTAGAGATCCTGAATAGGTTTGGGATGATGGACTGCAAGGCCATGACCACACCTATGGCATCAAACCTGAAGCTATTGAGAGATGCTTCATCAAATTTGGTTGATGCTACGATGTATCACTAGATGATTGGGTCCTTGATGTACCTTACGAACACGAGACCAGATATTTGATTTGCTGTGAACACATTGAACCAGTACTTGACATATCTGACACATGTTCACTTGATTGTTGCAAAGCGTATTCTAAGGTACCTAAAGGGTACAATTGATTATGGGCTCAAGTGTGAGGCGAATCAGAAGATTAACCTAGAGGGTTATGTCGATTCGGATTGGGCAGGAAGTTCCATTGATAGGAAGAGAAATTATGGGTGTTGCTTTAGTATGGGATCAAGTGTGATCTCTTGGTCTAGCAGGAAGCAATCCTGTGTGGAACTAAGTATAGCTGAAGCATAGTATGTTGCAGCTTGTTCGGCTAGTTGTGAGGAAGTATGTTTGAGAAAGATACTATCTGATTTATTTGATCTCCAATTAGATACTACTTGTATATATTATGACAACCATAGTTCTGTAAAGTTGTCGAAGAACCCAGTGTTCCATGACAAGTCGAAGCATATCAAGATCAAGTACCACTATAGTAGGGATATGGTGCATAGGGGAGTAGTGAAGTTCCATTATGTTGTGACGGATGAACAGATAGCTGATTTGTTGACTAAGCCATTATCTAGAGTGAAATTTGAGTACTTTTAGAAGAAGCTTGGTGTTCTACAGGTAGAGGTTCCTTCCAAGAGGAAGTGATGAGTCTGGGTCCCCTTCTCACATGGTGGTAGGCGGGGCCTCTAATGTTCAGATGTAAGTGATGTGCTCTTCTGACATGGTGGTAGGATTGGTTCCTCCCATGGTTATATGTAAGTGTTGTTCCCTTCTAACATGGTGGTAGGATTTGTTCCTCCCATGGTTAGATGTAAGTGCTGTGCCATTTTGACATGGTGGTAGGTGAGGCATCCCATGGTCAAATATAAGTGCAGTGGCCTACATATAGTATGAAAAAGGACTGGCACTGTAGAGACCCACATCAAGTATGAAAAAGGATTGGCTCTATGGAAGTACATCCAACATGAAAAAGGGTTGGTTCTGTAGTGGCCTACATCTAGTATGAAAAAGGACTAGCTCTGTAGAGACCCACATCCAGTATGAAAAAGGACTGACTCTATGGAAGTACATATAACATGAAAAAGGGATAGCTATGTAGTGGACTACATCTTGTATGAAACAGGACTGGCTCTGTAGTGGCCTACATCATGTATGAAAAGGGACTGGCTCTGTAGAGATCCACATCCAATATGAAAAAGGACTGGCTCTGTGGAAGTACATCCATCATGAAAAAGGGTTGGCTCTATAGTGGCCTACATCCAATATGAAAAAGGACTAGCTTTGTAGAGACCCACATCCAGTATGAAAAAGGAATGACTCTATGGAAGTACATCCAACATGAAAAAGGGTTGGCTCTGTAGTGGCCTACATCATGTATGAAAAGGGACTGGCTCTGTAGAGATCCACATCCAATATGAAAAAGGACTGGCTCTGTGGAAGTACATCCATCATGAAAAAGGGTTGGCTCTATAGTGGCCTACATCCAGTATGAAAAAGTACTGGCTCTGTAGAGACCCACATCTAGTATGAAAAAGTACTAGCTCTATGGAGGTACATCCAGTATGAAAAAGGACTGGATCTGTAGAGGCCTATATCTAGTATGAAAAAGGATTGGCTCTATAGAGGAATACCTACATGGAGGCTAGGCCTACAACCAACATGAAAAAGGGATGGCTCTGTAGAACTTCCTGTGATGATAAGAATGAAGAGATAGCACCATTTGATTGAGATAGTGAAAACAGTGATGATGATGATGATCCAGTGATGATCCAGCTTTGATGATGATCCAATGATGATCCAAATTTAATGATGATCCAGTGATGATCCATCTTTAATTATGATCTAGTGATGATATAGCTTTGATGATGATCCAATGATGATCCAGCTTTGATGATGATCCAGAGAACAAGACTTGTGCTGAGGAATTGTGTCAAGAGAATACCTTCCTAGTTAAGAGGGAGTGTTGATGTATTTGTAACTTCAGAATGTATTCACTTGTATATATTGTATTTCATTGATCCCCGATGCTCATATCGGGAGAATAAATTGTATTTCCTTGTACCCTAATGTTCCTATTGGGAGAATTACTAAAATTTGTGAGGTAGTCCCCTCCGTTGTAAGTCGGATCATTAGTACCCTATTTGTGGTTACTCAAGCCTACATAACTGAGTTAGGATTACTTGAGCCTACTTAACTGAGTCAAATATTAAGTGAACAAAAGAATATAAATAGAGAGTGAGCCTCTCTATTTGAGACACACACTCACCCAACTATAGCGCATAGGAGAGAGAGAAGAAGCTAGCTCAAGTGAGAGAGAGAAAAACTGTTGGAGATCATCTTTCTGTCTTTGGGTTTTTACTGCTGCCATTGGTGCTCGTTCTATCTTTGAGGAAGTTTCATGGTTTTTCCTTTATGGTTTCCCTGAGGATAAATCTTTGTCTCTATTGTCTATTTTGATTGATTGATGTGCATGTTATTCTCTTAGATAAGATCCTAAAATCATATTGTCAAAATGATAAAAATATAATAGAAATCATTCCTATACATGATATGATTAACCTTAACAAACAAATTGGGGAAGTGATATATAGTGACCTACTCATGTCCACTTTAAAGGTGTCTAGATTACAATTTTCTAAGAGTAAAGTGGATAACCAACTGAGGCAAGAAAAGGTTGAAAATAAATCTCATCAGCAGCAAATTAAGAAGCTTCAAGGTGATTTTTTGACTACTGATAATGAGGATGATAAAGGAGCAGTAAATCACATATTACTAAATGAAAAAGAGAACACAATTCAACTCCTTAAAAATAAATTGAAGATCCCATCTACCCAACTAATACAAGCTACAGAGATTACTGAGATGGATAAGGAAAAAGAGACTCTAAATATTGAAATGAATGATTGTACTGCAAAGATTTTAATTTTTTTAATAAAATAAACAATGGGAAAAAGACATGGGTCTTTTGGTTGAAAATGAGAAGGATTTAAAGGAAAAACAAGCAGAATTGGAAAAAGAATTGAATGAAAATACTAAGGATCCTGAAGTTCAAATTGTTTCACCCCCTATACATGTTAATACAAACTCGATGGTACAACAAATGTCTCAGGTTATCCTGAGAGATTTGGGAATCGTTGGATTAAAGAATCAATATAAGAACCTGGAAATTTTAGCCTTGAAAAGGGAGGAAGATAGACAATCCTGAGAAACAAAATGTAAAGAGATTTCAAACAAAAATTACAAGCTTATAAAATAGGTGACATGACAAATTCTTGTACAGGGAGCCAAATAAATTATCTGGGATGTACTTATAGTTGAAGCAGCCAACTTGAGGTCTTACTTAGATTATATTTTGGATAAGGAAATTGTAATGTAGGAAATAAGTCAAAGTGTAACAACAATGAAAGAAAGATTGAATAAGAAGCCTATAGAGACTGCTAGCAACACTATTTATTTTCTAAATGGCCTAACATAAGATGAACTAAAAGAAGCCAACATCAAGGAAACAATTTCCATTATCACTTGGGCAAGGAAAGTTGTGAGTAAACACCAACATCTAGAAACTGGAAGCAAAGATTGATATTATTAACCATCAAATCAAAGTGTTTATTGATTCATTTTTCCCATTATGTAAAAGAGGTTTTCCCCTTTTCTAGAAAAAAAGGGAAGAATGTTTTCCCAAAAAGAATGTCATGATAGGTTGGTCAAATGCATATTAGACCATATAAAATTTGAATATATGCAACAATCATTTTCTGGGAAGACAATAGTTGTAAGCTAGAAGAATATTTTGAATAGTTATTTGACTTCAAATCCACATGTGCACAGCTTCTAGATTTTTCATACAGAGAGCACGTGCAGCTAAGAGTGATGGAAAATGAAATGGCCTTCTTGGACTTACCATCTCCTAATCAATATAAATTAGCTGAAAAATATGGGAGATCCAAGTAAAAGCTGCATGAATGAAGATTATTGAAGATTGTCGAAGATTATTTTTGAAGACTAGTTAACTAGGAGTTTACTTTATTTTTCACGAGCAGTTATTAGTTAATATATGTAGATGATATATCTAAAAGGAAATTATTTCCTATTTTTAGAGTTAGTTATTCAGCTCATGGAGCAATATTTTGTATAAGAACAAGTTTTTGTAACAGAAAAAGGGTTGGAACCCATGAGATTTTGCATTGTAACTTTATTTCAAATATTAATAAATTACAGATCCAAAGCTATCATTTTCAGATATTTATGTGTTATATTTATTACAGTATGTACTTTCCTTTTCTCATGTGCATGTGTTTCAAATGTGTATTGCTTCCATTATGGTTTCCCTTTGATGTTTGAATGAGTTTTTAATAGTTTAGAATTCATAATTATATGCTCCATCTATTTCTTTCAAACATCCACAAAACTTGTTCATATAAAGTTAATGTTGATTCACCCCAGTTAGATTCCCACATTAATGGATTGTTTCTAAATTCTTCCACAAACACCATACAATGACATTTTGACTATAATGAGATTGCTACCTTGCCTCTATTAAAGTTTCCCATGCAATGACACTATTAATATTATTGTTCCACTTTATGAGTCTAGGCCCAATGTACATTTCTTTCAACCACCAACAATCTTAATTTTATCTTTTTTACAGATATCTGTCTTGTGAGAAAAAATACTGAGAGATCCCTATCTGGAGAGAAAGAAGACAACTTTATTTCCTAAAGCTTGGTTTTGTGGTTACATTGAGGTTTATCGTTTCACAATCAGGGGTAAAATCTGAGTGATAACACACTACGTATATGTACCCTGCATAAAATAAAGTGAAAACCTAGGAGTCAACTAACTAAACACAAGTAGTCATCAACCATTTCAAAGTTACCAATATAACAGTCGAAATTAGTTGTATGAGATATAATATGTGATCATAGTCAAGTGAAATAATTGACTGGTCCTCCTCCAACTGCGTTAATTCTGTATTTATTTACTGAACAATGGGGAGGGATACAAGATCCCAATTGTCATCCCAATATGTGGATTCACAATGTCACATTCACCACTATTACATGGTGTTGGATTTATTGTATCTCTTTGTCCCTTTTCCCAGGGATCCTGAACTAGGTTCAACCCCTTCTTCTCAACATAACAAAGCCTGATATATTGTCTTGATAGAGTAGAGCTTTGTCGATTGCAACTGCAGTGTAGATGTTATCTCACCCGATATCTCTCTCTTTATGGGTAACTACCAAAACCACATTTACACAGTTTGATGGGAGGGTGTCTTAATAGCTTGGATATACATCAATTCTTCCAACAAAGTTTGGGGTGGATTACTTGTATTTACTGTGCTTCAACATCTAAGTTGTGACCCATCCTCTCTTTATGTAAATTTAGTAAATAAACAACAAACATGCAACATAATCATATACAGTAATATAATGTGGCCATGATATATCTATTCATTTGTAAGAAAATCTATAGTCATTCATTCGATGCAATAATCACACATATATCTAAGCTACTTTCAACATTCACACATATACATAGAATAAAACATGGAAACCCATCCGAGTGAAAACCACAAGGAGCTCTTCATCTGGCATGAGGAAATGTATGCACCTTTCATCTTCGCACTAAGCTGCAAACTTTTCTCAAGATCTTATTCTCTAACTTTACAAATTATTCCTCCCTCTCATGCTCTCTCTATATTCTTGTTCTCCTCTACTTATGCTAGTGATCCATACACAACTTGGATCAACTCAACCTTTTCTACTTGTCTGCGCACTCAGCTGAATATATTTTACTCTAATTCACTTAGCCATACAAAGACATTAACTGTGAACGTATAATTAAATTCTAGCTCGAGAGTCTTAAAAAAAATCTAACCCATCAATGTCTATCCACAAATGTGTAACCTGCATATAGCTTGGGTTCCTTCTTTTATATACCTATTACAGACTCGATACAGATCCCATATGTACTTTATACAGACTCAATACCAACTCAATACAGACTCTATATAGATTCATTACAAGCTATTTTCCTATCACTATCTTATCCGACTTACTATATCCATCCAGCAGGATGTCTTTCCTATTCTAGTAACACATAACAGGAGGCACTATCGTCTTGAATTACAAAGATTCCTTCACGCGTGTGGTTTCTCCTGGCTCCAGTCAAGATTTTACCCATGATCTTTAAGGCCTATTACTTTCTCAGCATTATGCCTTACTCTCATTTTCTAGATGGTATGCTATTTGTACGACTTCTTTTGCTGATATTTGGTCATTCCATCTCGTGTTGCACTCTATGTTTCTGTCGCAGCTTACTTATCTGGTGCAGGTTCCCTTTCTAGCACCTCCTCCTCCTCTTCTTCTTCTATTTGACTTCCTCTATCGCATCATCCTTCCTCTTCTCCTTTTTGATGCTTCCTCAGTTGTAGCTCCTTCCTCTTCTCTTTTATGCACTTCTCCATACTTAGGAAGAATTATGCATGAATTCTTCCTTACCATCCCTAGGCCCAATAAGCCCCCAATACTCACTTATGGCTCGTCCCAAGCCACTTGAAGCTCTTGCTCCATGTATTGACTTGTAATTATTTTGTTCTAAAACTATTCTATGATTTTTGTCACTTTTTCTGGTTATGTGCACGCTTTTTCCTCTGTCTTCCGCATTTTCTCCACCAGGTTAGAACTGACATGTTTCGACATGATTTTTTCTACTAATGTTGCTACACCGTGTACCTTCTGATGTACAGGATAGATGTACGTTCCTTCTATGTTTGTTAATTAAGTATTTATAACTTCTGCTACTACTGTCATTTATCATATGTAGTTATTGTTCCAAAGTTTTAGGACGGAAAAAATGAAATACTTATCATTATTATCGATTTTATTTGTCGGCATTTATGGCTTTAGTGGAATTTCAGAGAGTATTTCACCCCAAGTTTTTCCTTCCTCCCTTATGAAGATTCCCCTCCACCATCTTTGAAAACCTCATTATACACCTTAGGGCTCCCAGTAGTTGGTAACTTGACTTTTTTCTCTGCTTCATTGCTGGTGAATTCTACCATCCTATCCACACCTTACCATCCTTTATTGGAGTTTGTTGACTCATTTTTCCTAAATGTGTCATCACCCCCAATTATTTGAGCACTTCATAAGGTGGTGGTGATGTCGGTGGCCTCTGTTTCTGTTTTCCACTATCCAAACATTCGTTTAGACCGATGGGTTCTAGAAATAGATACTATGCACTGTGGGAACTAATTCCACAGTGTCATCTAGAGGCTTCAACGGGATTTCCTATGGTATTTGAATTC
Organism: Pseudotsuga menziesii; assembly: GCA_001517045.1. Lineage (NCBI taxonomy): Eukaryota > Viridiplantae > Streptophyta > Pinopsida > Pinales > Pinaceae > Pseudotsuga > Pseudotsuga menziesii. The sequence continues at coordinate 149,179 of LPNX010457646.1, read as the reverse complement.
TGGCCACTACTTCTCCATTCATTCTTAGTTCTTTTAAGACAATGTTTCTCTTGCGGATATTAGAAGGTTTCCTTATTTCCATCCTTGCTAAGCTGGTTTGAAAATATTTTACAAGGATTCTTGGAACTGGCTTATTTTCCAAGTACCTGTTGGCCTTTGGTGGAACATATTATGCAACATTTCTCTCACCTATAATAAGTGTTACAACTCCAATCAAAGGGCCCCTAGGGCCACTAGAATGAAATTTATTATTGACCATACTTGTCCACAAGTTTTCTTTAACTATGTGTCTTGCAAACAAAACTCGATGCGACATTATATGGGCGGTAATTAGAAATCATCCAATAGTAGAGAGTTCATTCCAGTGGTCAATCTATCAAATATTCACACGTGTGATCATCGAGTAGCATAATTACAACATGATCCATCACGTGGGTCACCACTCCAAGTTATTATGTGGAGGTTCCAACTGCTCCACCCCTTTTTACTATGACATCATGATACTTATGGTGGAAGTGACCGTCGAATTCTCTTTGTTCCTGCGAATCTAATAATTGGCAATTGTCACATCAACAATCCTTTTAAATCACTATTCCAACTCCATATTGGTTTTAGTTTCACAGTTTCCTCGTTGCTCTCCATGCAGTAGGAATTTATTCTCTCTTCTCAGATCCATCCTCGTCGTCATCTCTTTTCCTTTTCTATTTGCAGTTATCAAAATAAGGATTCAACTGACTCCCATTGGTGATCCCTCTGACTTTTGTGCCATCTAAATTTTCCAATTTTACTGCTCCTTCATCAGTGATTTACTTAACCACATATGGTCCTAACGAATGTGTCTTCAAATTTCCTGGGTGCTTGAAAAAATTGTCATCATACATAAAAACAAGGCCTCCAATTGAAAATTGATTGTTCTTAATGTTCCTATCGTTCCATACCTTATGCCTTTTCTTTTCTACATTTTGGTGAAATATTGCAATGAAACATTCTTCTTCCAAATGGAATAGCTGAAGTAATATTTCTTCTACAACATCAACATCTGTCATTTCTGTGAGTGCTAACTTTCTTAAACTTGTTACAATATATTCCATAGGCATGATAACCTATTTTCCATATACTAACTTGAATGGTGTCTGACCCGTTAACTTTTTTCATCTCATGCAATATCTGCAAAAATACTCTGATCCTAGTCATCCCTTCTCGTATTGCAGACTTTGGTTAACGTGTTTTTGAGAATCTTGTTAAATTCTTTGACTTCTCTATTTTCCTATAGGTGATATGGATTTGTTGTTCTATGCTGTATCTAAAATTCATCATTTAGTTCTTAAATCAATTGATTAACAAAATGCATACCTTGATCACTAATCAATACCTTTGAGAAGTTGAATCTTGTTACAACATTTTCAAATAACAACTTCATCATTTTCACAGCAATACAATCCTTTACTGACATAGCTTCTTCCCATCTAGTTAGGTAGTCAGTCACAGTGATAATGTACATTTCTCCTGTGCACTTCCCTCCTAGACTAATAGGTCCCACGAAGTCAACAACGCATTTATCAAATGCTTGTAATGTTATTTGTGGTACTAATGGCATTTCATCTCTTCTGGATGGCTTTCCTGTTCTTTGACAGATATCACAACTGCAAAAATAATCCCAAGCATCTACATGCATGGTAGAACACCAATAACCCAGTAAGTAATGTCTAAATTTTTGTAGTGCATAAACCATCGCAATTCCTTCCCTTTTTGTTGTAGTGTAATTCTTTTCTGCAATTGATAGCTTCCTTATAGAAAAAGCAATGGGGTGATCAATCTCTCCTTCCCCTGGTTGTGTCAATACCACTCCAAGCGCAATAGAGGATGCATCGACATGAACATGAAATTCCTTTTTCCAGTCTAGAAATACAAATATGTGTGCAACAACCATATTTATTTTCATCTTATCCAGGCTCTCTTGGCATTGATATGTCCATTGAAATTTAGTGTCTTTTTTTAGAAATCTCTCCATTGGGGCAGTCACTTGTGCATATCTTTTGATAAAATTTCGGTAATATCTTGTACGTCTTATTGTTTCTCTTAACTGGTTAACTATGGTAGGTGGTGGTCAGTCAAGGATGATGGAAATTTTAGTTGGATCAACTAAAATTCCATCATGATAGACCACGTGACCTAGCAGGGCCCAAAAAGGTGCATAAAAAATACCCTTTCTCAAATTGAGGTAAATTTGGTACTGACGGCATCACTCCAGAATCATTCTAAGACTTTCTATGTGATATTTTATAAGACCAAATACTTTCCACTCATCAAAGTAGACTTCAATAAATTTTTGTATAAAATATTTAAATGTGACAACTGCAATTCTAGAAAAGATTGCAGGTGCATTCTTGAGTCCAAAGGGAATTATTGTGTATTGGTAGCATCCCCATTCCATCACAAAGGTAGTCTTGTATCAATCCTCTTTTGCAATTCTTTTATGATGGTAGCTTGATAATCCATCAGTAAATGAATATGTTTCTTTTTTGCCAACATTCTCCAATACTTCATTTATGAATGGAGTAAAAAATGGATCATGGAAACATGAATCATTTAATTTCCTGAGATCAACACAAATTCTTACTTCCCTTGAAGTTTTATTTCCTTGTACTGCAATCAGGTTGATCCATTCTGATTCTTCAGTTGTTTCTATTACACCTGCCTCTAACATTCCATCAAGTTCGGCTTTAACTTTCTCTTTGTAATGCAGGTTTAATCTGTATGGCCATTGTTTGAATGATTTTGCATCAGGACTCAAGGGTATCTTCATTTCTCCAAGGTCCCGAACTATGCCTTTCCTTTCAAAAAAATTTGTAGGAAATAGGTCCTTAAATTCATGTAGTAAGTCGGTAATCTTTACCACGGATTCATCATCCCAGTAATCTCCAATGTTAGCAAATATTTGGTTTTCAATGGAGGCAATATTTACTTTATTAATATTAAGTGGTTTAAAAAACTGGTCAATGGATATAGCAGCTCCTTCCACTACACACATACCTTTTGAATCAGGTATTTTTTATCTCAAGTGGGTCATCATCATCTGGTTATCCTGTAATATTATAGCACTCCATCTACTTGTGTATAGTCATGTTGCAATGATGGAAATTCATGTCCGCGACTACGATTTCTTTAAATATATATTCCTTTATTATTTATAACGCAGCATCGACTATTGGGTGTTCACTTATGAACTCAAATGTCTGGGTGAATCTTACTACTAATACTTCCCATTCGATGGTTCCTCTTAGTAGCTCTACTGATGTGTACCAATTTCTTGGTACCATTTCCAAAGTGTGGATGAATCGATGAACCCATTCTTATCGTGGATATTCTTTCCAATTCCTGCGACAGTGCTCAATATGTTCCTCAAGATCTATAAGTCCTATATATTTTTTATCAGGGAAACTGATCTATTCCTTAAATTCAACCTTCATTAATCTTCTTCATTGTGTCCATTCAAAGATAGACTGTTTGTGCGTACCCCACCATCTAGCGGGCATAGCTTTTAGCACATAGTCCAAAGTAGACAATCGTTGTGATTCTGTGACTTTGTCTTCAAATTCTACCATAAAATATGCAAGGTTAGGTAATCCTTAATATGTAGGAAGCACACTTGCTTCGACTCCTACCCTTGGACAACTCTTCTAATTCTCGCACATCTTCACATGGAGACTTCATGTAGCCTATTCTGCAAATTTTCCAGGGCATCGCCTGAGTCAGACATACATGAACTTACACTCCACCATATCAGTTTTCCATCGGTTGTTGGATTTATATAATCTTCTTTTAAAGACATGATATTATAAAAATGATCTAAATAATTGTTTTTCCCTTCATTATGCACAGGCTCAACATTTCTTTGTCCTTTGAGTGAATCAATTGGTGCAACCACTCTTATTTCAGAATCTTCAAATGATGAGATCCTTCTCTTGAAGTTTATAATGGTTTGGTTTTCTACTGCCCAATCAATTCCTAGGAGTGCATGATATGGATTTTTTTCAACAACAATTTCAATAACTTTGAAGTTGGCATATGTTCTTAAGCCTTCTATTTCTATAGGGACTTGAGTTAGTCTACCAATTGGTAGAACCTTAGACTGGTTCACAAGCCTTAGTTGGATAGGAGACTAGTCCAGTTGGGTCTTATTCATGCTCTCCCATGTTTTTCTTGTCAATATGTTGACATATGATCCCAAAGCTAATATGATATAATCCATATCATAATTTCCTATCTACACAGTCATTCACAGTTCTCGTCCTGTCTTCATTTTTTTCCCAATATGATTAACTCTTTTTTTAGGCCGCAGGTCATCAAGGGTTTCTTCTATTAGTGTTTTCAGTTTTGTGACATCATCTTTATCATTGATTAGTGCTAAACAAATTTTGAAAATTTTATTTATTGTTACTAACATTTTTCTCTGATGAATTCTTCATTAGCTATTCAAATCGCTTGGGTGTGGTCTTGACTTGTCCAGATGTTGACAATTTATTTGTATCAACAAATTTTGGTCACACATCCAAGAAGACTTCTTTCTATTGTTGGACATCTAGAAGAGCTTTCTTTTCTGTCGCGGATATCACCTATATTTATCCTTGTTATATATTTTGGTATGCTCCTGTCACAGCACCTCCTCTTGTAACTACAACAATGTGAGGTTCTCTTGGTTCGACATAAATAATCTAAATATTCTGGTTGGTATTTAGATTCAAATTCTACGTCGAGTTGGGATTTACGACAATTCTATCCTCCCATTTCTCAATAAGTTGTAGATACTGGTCGATAGTGTGATCAAATGCATTACAATATGTACCATTTTTGGCAATACTTTGACAATCTCGAGAAAAATGTCATGGTTCCCCATGATTATAACTTATGACTTGGCCTCTTACATGATCAAATCCTCCTCCTTTTTGTTGTCCTTGACCTCTAAATTCCCCGCCTCCCATTTGCGGAGGGTATTGTTGTTGTTAGGATAATGATTCTGTTGGTATTGCAGTGGAGGGTATTGCGGTTGTTGATATTGCGGAGGATGATATTGGCGTCACACTCGTTCATCTTGCATATGCTCATAATTTTTCATTAAGTAGGTATCCATTGTATTTTCTTACAATAGATGAAATGCTTTGTAGTCCTTTTCATCATGACCCATTGATCTACAAAATTTACAATACAGACTAGATGGTGTTCTTACAACCTTCTGTAAGTACATACATGCTTCAGACTCATGGCCCCTATTCTGGCATATTCTACACCAAGGAATTCCTTGGGTGTTTAAAGGATTTGGAACTATTGCTTCGACATAGTTCATGAGCACCAAGAAATTATATTTATGGTGTCCATTTGTTCTGCATCTTATGCACCATAGTTCTTCCGTAACTTCATTTCCTCTCTTAATTTCCTGGAGCTGCACCATAAGGTTGGCTAGCTGCAACTAAATTTGCATCATTCCCGAGCCAGTATCTCCAACCAACAAGGCTTCTAATTTAATTGTTATTTCCAGATCCTCTATCTATGACACAATATTGTGTTGCATCAACGGAGTTTGGATATGTGGTAATAGGGTGGAAATAAACCATTCCTTGTGTTGCATATTTAACATTTGGAAACTCACTTTGGCCATCAATGTCTTAATTTATGGTCAAAGTATAAAACATATTTTGTTGGTAGGTTCTTAATCTCTTATATTTTGGTGATGCACTGTGATTCATAATTTGGATTTCTGAATTTATCTATCAAACCCACTCAAATGTTGTTGAGTGTTTTTGGGACAAATCCTATTGGTACTATGGAAAATTTATTTTTCCAGCTAAGCACACAACCTTGCAGAGTCATGATCATTTGTGCTTTCTTGATATTCTCATCCTAGATATGTTGCACAGTCCAGACAGATTCACAAAGGAACCAATGTTGTTCTGGGTCTTCCAACCCATTTTCATTGAATATTGATAACTTAATGTTAGCTCTGGACAATGTATTTTCTGCTAGTACAGTTGGAAAAAAAATTGGCTAGTTGAACTTCCTTGTCTTCTATTTACAACATTAGTATTACTCATAATTATAGAATTACTTGGAGATAAGTCTCTCGATCTTGCCTATGAAAAATTATTCGATGTTGTAGGTGAGCTATAAGCACGTTCTCATTCTAGAGCTTTCGTTGACTCTTCTGATTCTTCATCTCCTTCAAAGATCAGCTAATATTCCTCTTCTTCATCAAAATATCCTTCATCCAAGTATGATGTAATCTCATATCCTTCTTCTTCTCGATCTGTGTTTCATCTCCCTCTTCCTAAAAAGAAATTATTCTCTTGTTGGACCTGGATCTCCTTCTACTTCTTAAAAATCCTGAATCTACTTTAGTTCCACTATCTCTTGGGAACATCTCACTTTAGGGTTCTCCTGATACATAGTCACTCTATTTCTATACATTCTTGTTACATTCATACAATTCCTTTATCACATACAAGCATTTGTATCCATGTCTTTAAAGATAATAGGTATCTAGTGCATGGGCCTTGAAAATAAATTTTCTCTGCCTCATTGTATGAAGTTATAGTATCAACAAAAAACTTAGTGATGTATCCTTCCAAGATACTATCTAGCCAAAAATCCACATCCCTTGACACAAGTTTGTTTACTCTTTTCAAATCAACTAAGGATTCCACTCTCTTGGTTCTCCTCCTTTTAAATTTTGTTGTTGGGTTGCCAACTTAGATAACCATTCATGCAACACAATGGGAAACTCAGAAAAGAAAATATCATGAATGTCTGAATAAATGTATTGACCCAACCACTCTGTTGGGTTCCACCGATATCCTTGAATTTATTTTCGTGCGAACTCTAATTCTTTGGATTCCACCCAATCTTGGATCTTTGGTTTCATATGTTTCCAAAACATATCCCTCACCACAATGATTCAGGGTCCCCACAATGGAACCATTTCTTATATTTATTGTATCTCTTTTTCCCTTTTCCTAGGGATCCTGACCCAGGTTCAATCCCTTGTTCTCAACAAAACCAATTCTAAGATATCGTCCCGACAGAGCAGAGCTCAGTCAATAGCACATGTGACATAGATGTCATCTTACCTGAGATATCTCTCTTGATGGGTAACTTCCATAACAACATTTTTTTAGTTCATTGGGAAGGTTTCTTAGTACCTTGGCTTTGCTCCAAGGATTGCAACAAAGTTTGGGGTGGATTACTTGTGTTTGCTGTGCTTCAACAACAAAGTTGTAACCCAGTCTCTCTTTATCCAACTTTAGTAAATAAACAATAGACATGCAACATAATCATATCCAATAATACAATGTGACCATCATACATCTATTCATTTGTAATAAAACATACAGTCATTCATTCGCTGCAATAATCACACATATATCTAAGCTACTTTCAGCATTCACACATATACATAGAATATAACATGGAAAACCATTCACACAAAAAATAGAAGCTGCTATTCATATGGCATGAGAAATTAGATGAACCTTTCACCTGTGCACTAAGCTGCAGATGCTGCTTAAGATATTCTTCTTTATCTTTACAGTCTCTTCCTCCGTCTCATGCTCTCTGATCTTCTCTCTCTTCTCATTATCCTCTACTTCTATTAGTGATCTGCACACAATGTGGATCAAATTAACCTTCCTTACTCATTGTTAGAATATTCAACCCATAGTTACCTACCTTAGACATTAATTTAATCATTTTTGTCTTATTACCTAGTTTCTTAGATTCCACTATATGCTAGTTGCCTTCTACATGTCCTAGAAGTCAACACATGCCAAAAATGAGTCATGGAGCACTTGGGAAACATATTGGAAACCCATTTTAGCATGTCTTCTTTATTCTATATTCTCCAAAGTGCATATCTGCTTTTTTTGTAAAGCTGCCTTGTTTTATTTCTGATTTAAGGAAAAGAAAAAGCTAGACTAGGGGTAACTTCCTTGTTTTATTCCCACATCATCCTCCATTATTTTCTCCAAATAAAATCATGTATGAGTTGTATTTCCATCCCTCTTTATCTTTCCCACTTGACTTATCCAATTCATGAGAATCTACCTAGATTTGGAAACTGCTTTATGCACCTATGGGGGATTTGACTAGTTTTGGTAAGCCTTCTTTTTTACTATTTCGAATGGCATATTTATGCATTCAAATATCTCATGTAATTATATAATACAGCATCCTATTATTTCATAAGGTTGGATATTTTACACTTACTCAATACATATTAGTGTTATGCTCCAATTTCAGTCTCCTTTGATGTTAATTTTGCATGTTTGATTAGCAATTTTGTGAGTGTAATTGTTCTATCTCTTGGGTTCAATTTCCACATGGTATCAGAGCCTTTGTAGATTTATTTTTATCCTTCCATATTTCTATTGCAGGTTCGACATCTTGACTGGGATCATATTCTATTTACTAAAGGGCAGAGTTTCTGAGCTATGCACCAATCTCAGAAGATCATCTTGACTCCATTCAATTTATTTGAGTGGAAAGATGAGAAGGAGATATTGTTGAGAGAAAAATGTATCTATACGGTGACTATGGAACTTGAGGCAAAGAACAATGTATATGTAGAGAAAATCAAATGGCACAACAGGAGGGATGAGGCCTATGGTCTCTTGTGTCTGAGCATTTCAAGAGACCTCCTCTTCCATCTTGATGGATTGAAATCACCTAATGAAGTGTGGGAGAAGCTTGTATATATTTTGGGTAATATATATGAGATGAGAGGACATCAAATTGAGAATGATATGATCTCCTTGATTCCCAGTTGCTTTGAATCCTTGCAGCTCTATTTTTCCAAGTTTAAAGCCCTTGTTATGTAGCTAAAACAGTGTGGGATGAAAATGAAGGAAGAGAAACTAGTTTTGGCCATACTCTCTAAGCTTGGCCTTAACTATTCAGTTTTTGCTTCGACCTTCCATGCCACCAAGTTGACAGCTCGAGCCTGGAAGATGCCTAAGCTTGCATAGTTCATGGAATCCCTCACACAAGAACAAGATAAGTTGGTGATGATGGGGACCATCAAACCTTCCAAAGACCAAGATTTGGTTGCTGAAGATTGAAGGGTGGATTCAAAAAGAAAGAAAAAAGATAAAAAGCCACCTGAGCAAAAGAGAGACAAGAACAAGTCTCAAGAGGATCCCCAAGGTTCCAAGAAGAACTCCCAGAAGAAGAACAAAGGAGAAATGAGAAAATGCGCATACTGTAGTAAGGGCTATCATCCTGAGAGCTCTTGTATGAAGAATCAAATTGACATGCTGACCCAAATCCTAGAGAAGAATAACATCTCCCTTCCTGATTTCTCAAAGAAGAGGGAAGGAGGATCAAATTTAGAGGACAGAGAGAGAGTACATGCCTTAGTTGCTGGCACATCAAGCTCACCTAGCTTCATCATAGACTCTAGAGCTTCTAGACATATGGTTTCGACAAAAGAGGAATTCTCCTCTCTTGACATGTTGAAAGGTCCACCAATAGTTTTGCGAGAGGACTCTCTCAGTGGTAGTTTGGGGAAGGGAAGGATTGATCTTGACAATGGTAAGTTCAATAATGTGTTGTATGTTCTAGGTTTGCCTCTAATCTCTTGTCAATGTATCAGATGACTCACACTGGGTCTCCAAAGAAGGTCATATTTTCCCCTGATGATGTTGAAATCACAGAGATTTCGAATGGTAAAGTCATAGCAAAAGGTGTTGATGATCACACTTCGAAGGTATACATGTTTTCCCATTTTACACCCTACTTGAACCCCTCTTCTCTTTTGATTCATGCTAATGAGGAAAGCAAGCTTTGGCATGAAATATTTGGAAATCTTAACTACAATTATCTTTCTGATTTGAGTGAAAAAGGTATGGTCATAGGTTTACCAAAGATCAAGTTTTCTAAGGGAGTATGTCAAGGATGTATCCTAGGAAAACACCTAGAGAAAAAATATGAGAGAGCCTCTGCACCTCTTGAGTTGATCCACAGTGACATTGCTGGTCCATTCCCTCATATTTCCATGATTCAATCCAAATATGCACTGACCTTCATAGATGACTTTTCCAGGTATTGTTGGGTTCACTTGCTAAAGCATAAGTCTGAAGTTTTTTACCTCTTCAAAGTCTTTAAAGCCTTGGTTGAAAACCAATCTAGGAGGAAACTCAATATCCTCAGATCTAACAATGGTGGTGAGTATGTCAAGTCTAGGTTCATTTAGTATTGTAAATATGTAGGTATTCAGATGCAACATTCGGTCCCTTACACACGACAGCAAAATGGTGTTGCTGAGAGAAAGAACATGTCACTGAAGGAGATGGCAACCTGCATGATGGAGGCTAAGACTTTGCCACCAAAGTTATGGGTCGAGACTATAAAATTTGCATCCTACATCCAAAATATGGTGCCTCATAATAATATTTATGGTATGACTCCTTTCAAATCTTGGAGTGGGCACAAGCCATATGTGACCCATTTCAGGATTTTTGGCTCAAAGGCTTGGGCTAGAATTCCAATTGAAAAGAGAAAGGATTTGCATCCCCAAAGCCAAGAGTGCCTATTTGTTGGGTATTCTAAAGATTCAAAAGGGTACAATCTAATCAACTTTATCACTAACAAATCTTTCATTGAAAGAAGTGTTCAGTTCCAAGAAGAGCCTTTAGCAGCAGTTGAAGTTAGAGAGTCCTCTTCACCACCAAAACCATTGGTTGTAAGTAAAGAAACTAATGAATTTGCTGATTCTGATATGTCTAATAATTATGATTTAATTTCATATCCTAACATTCCTATAAGACCAAAATGGGTAGCAAATACCATTCATGCAGCTGGGGAACTAGCTGGAAATCCTAATGACACTAGGAGGACTAGATATCAATTTGAGAGTGCCCTTTGTGTGAAAGATCACCTATTTGTTGAGAAGTGCTATATGATGGTTGAATCATACCCATATAAATATGAATATTCATCACATGATCCAATATGGCAAACATCCATGAAAGAAGAATTCATCTCACTCCAGAAGAACAACACTTGGGAACTGGTTGATCTTCCCCTAGGGAGGAAGCTAGTTCAATGTAAGTGGGTTTTTAAGACTAAGTTTGCTGTTGATTGTTCACCTTTGAAATATAAGGCAATATTGGTAGCCAAGGGATACTCACAAGTACATGGTATTGACTACAATGAAACCTTTGCACCAGTGGCAAAGATGGACTCCATAAGGCTAGCTTTAGCCATTACAACTTCAAAGCAGTGGGAGGTACATCACATGGATGTGAAGCGTGATTTCCTAAATGGAGATAGAATTGAGTATATTTACATGCAGAAACCTGAAAGGTTTGTTTCTAATCCATATTTAGTGTGTAGGTTAAATAAATCATTATATGGGCTCAAGCAAGCCCCCGGGGCTTGGTATGCCAAGATTGATGGCTTTCTGCTATCATTGAGTTTTGTTCGATGAAAGTATGATCCTAATGTATATTTGAAACTGATTCATTGTTATTTGAATATTAATTTCTTATATTTGGATGACCTTATGATTATAGGAATTTCAAAGAAAGAGATTGCCTCCTTGAAGGATGCAATGAACCATGCATTTTCTATGACAGATTTGGGATTGTTGAGCCAATTCTTGGGTCATGAAATTGATCAATCCCGAAATGGAATCAAAGTACCTAAGTCCAAGTATGCCTTATATTTTTTGAACAAGTTCAACATGAAATATTTCAATCCAATCAAGACTCCCTTCCTTTCAGGAGTTAAGCTTGAAGAAGCAGGTTCTTCTCCTATGATAAATAATACACTGTATAGGCAGTTGATTGGGTGTTTGCTTTATCTTACACACACTCGACCTGATATATATTATGTAGTTAGTGTGGATTTGAGATACATGTATCAGCATCATGAGATCCATTGGAGTGCATCCAAAAGGATCCTAAACTTTGTTCACGGAACAAGAACTCATGGGATCTTCTACAAAGCAAAATCTGATCTTGATTTGATTGGGTTTACTGACAGTGATTGGGAAGGTGAAGCCACAGATCAAAAGTATACATCAGGATATGTGTTCATTCTTGCAGAAGGACCAATAAGCTGGTCAAGCAAGAAGAAGAGTGCCATAGCACTCTCATCTACAAAAGCAGACTATAGAGGAGTTGTAAATGCAGCAACTCAATGTTTGTGGTTGCAGGGAATACTTAGAGCATGTGGGCTCGAATCAGAGTTTTCAACTATTATCTACTATGATAATCATAACACCATTCAAATATACAATGATCCAGTTCAGAGACAGTCAACCAAGCACATTGAGATCCATATGCACTACATCAGACAACTTGTGCATGATGGTACCATTCATCTACTCTTCTGTGCATCTTCAGAACAAGTAGCAGACATATTCACCAAAGTTTTTTGTGAGAAGAAATTTAGCAATCTCAAATCACTGCTGGGGATTTTTTATCATGTTGTAAAGCATGATTGATGAAAATATTTCCAAATTTTGTTTTCCTGTCCATGTTTAAGGGAGGATTTTCCCACTGGGTTTTTGCCTCTTTCCTTGGTTGTATGGACAAGCAGTATGTAAAGGGTGACTAATACTTGTTGATAGGACCTATATTTTTATGATATTTACTCATAAATTCAGGCTTAAGGGGGGGTTTTAGAATAATCAACCCATAGTTACCTACCTTAGACATTAATTAAATCATTTTTGTCTTATTACCTAGTTTCCTAGATTCCACTCTATGCTAGTTGCCTTCTACATGTCCTAGAAGTCAACATGTGATCAAAATAAGTCATGGATTGCTTGGGAAACATACTAGAAACCCTTTTTAGCATGTCTTCTTTATTCTAGATTCTCCAAAGTGCATATCTTCTTTTTATGTAAGGCTGCCTTGTTTTATTTCTGATTTAAGGCAAAGGAAAAGCTAAACTAGTGGTAACTGCCTTGTTTTTTTCCCACGTAATCCTCCCTCCTTTTCTCCAAATAAAAGCATGTATGAGTTGTATTTCCATCCCTCTTTATCTTTCCCACTTGAATTAGCCAATTCATGAGAATCTACCAAGATTTGGAAACTGTTTTATGCACCTATGGGGGATTTGACAAGTTTTGGTAAGCCTACTTTTTTACTATTTCAAATGGAATATTTATGCATTTGAATATCTCATGTAATTATATATTACAACATCCTATTACTTCATAAGTTTTGCTATTGTACACTTACTCAATACAGATTAGTGTTATGCTCCAATTTCAGTCTCCTTTGGTGTTAATTTTACATGTTTTATTAGCAATTTTGTGAGTGTAATTGTTCTATCTCTTGGGTTCAATTTCCACACTCATTTGTGCACTTAGATGAAGATCCTTTATTCTAATGCACTTAATGATAAAAATCCATTAACCTAGAGAATCTAATTCAACTCTAGCTCAAGAGTCTTACCAAGGTTCTAACCCATCAATGTATATCCGTGAATGTCTAACCTGCATACAACTTGGGTTCCTTATTTTATATCCCTATTAAAGAATCAATATAGATCCCATATGTACTTGATACAGACTCAATACTGACTCTATATAGACTTTATACATACTCATTAATGACTCTTTTCATGTCACTATGCTAACCGACTTACTATATCCATCCAACATGTTGTCTTTCATAATATAGCAACACATAATGGGAGGCAATATCAATCTGACTTACAAAGATTCCCTCACATGTGTGGTTTCCACTGGCTCCAACTATGCTCGTACCCATGATCATTGTGGCCTATCTTTCTCAGAACTATGCCTTACTGTCATTTTCTGGCCTTTATGTTATTTGCACACCTTCTTCTATTGATATTATGCCGAGTCATCTCGTGTCGCACTCCATCCTTCTGTCATGGCATACTTATCTGGCCAAGGTTCCCTTTCCTGGACCTCCTCCTCCTCTTCTTCTTCTCTTTTACTTCCTATGTCGCACATCCTTCCTCTTATCCTTTATGCTTCTTCCTCAGGCGTATATCCTTCCTCTTCTCCTTTATGCTCTTCTCCATATTTAAGCATAATTATGCATGAATTTTTCCTTACTATCCCTAGGCCCAACACATGGATAGCTGAAACAAGAGAGTTTCCTTGTCCACATTTCAACTATAGCATTATATGACATTCTAACTGAATGGAATGCATGAGTTTCTTGGACAGTCTTGCAATCATATAGGTGTAACTGATCTACATCGACCACCTTTTAAAAATATCTGTATACATGTGCTTTTTGAGATGATTGGTCTTCTTGCCTTCGAGCTCCCTACCCCATTACTGAAAAACACCATTCAAAAATGGTCTTTGCATATTGGATGATAGAATAGTTGTGAACTTCATTTATTTCCTATGTAATGTATTCTTGATGCATGCACCTAATCCTTCATGTTTACCTTTTCCGTGTTCGGTCTCAAAATAGTTCCAAATATGTGGTGTCTTATGCCTCTTGTGGAGAATACAAAACCATTGGAATACAAGGGAATTTTTTAATTTCCCCACACAAAAATTAGACCAAATGAAATGGAATTCCATCTGTATATTGCTATCCTTCAGGTGATTGTAGGACAATTGAATGTTGTGTTGTACAAAAGCCAAGTCATGCCACCTATCGTCTCTTATGTAAATGTGATATTCCTTCAATATAACCCTTTTCTCTATAGTACTATCTAGCCCATGTTTATAGGTGATATGGACCATTATGCTGACATGGTCTGATTAATAATATTGACTTTGAATCCCATTTTGTGGTTGAAGAGTGTAGTTTTCCGCAAAATCGACAATTGATAGGATAGTTCCAATAGGAAATGTATCCTTGCACATTCTAAATAGCTCATCTTGCCAACGAGCCATAAGTAGATGCTTTACATATTGCTGTGTCTTTTCAAATAATTCCTCCATGAAGTTGCAAACCTGTACCTAGTAGATCAATAATAAATATGTACAAATCAATAGTTTGTTACATATATGAAATAACAATATGAAGAAAAAAATACTATTCAGGAACTCATTACTAACCTGAGAGGTGACTAATTGTATTTGTTTTCTTTCATTCCCTCCAGTGATACAATAAGTGCCATATTTGAATGACTGCAAGTTCACTTCATGTATCCCAAAGTCATTCTTATCGGTCACATGTATGCATTTTTCCAAAAATTCCATTCCACCACACCCTAGTCATGTCCTATCTATGCAAGGCCTTTGATAAAATGTGCAACCTTCTATCCTTCTACACAAAATTCTATGAATAAAGTCTCTAGATGATGCCAGTGACAATGTATTCAAGAATTCCTACACAAGATTGTTATTGAATACACACAATATATGTATATATGTGTCATAATCATAATCGTAGTCAATGTGATATCAACAACAACATGTGTTACAAGTTGTGTTTACTTTAACATACCATGGTTTGCATTTCTCGAAGGATATTTATCCCAAGTTAATTTCAATATGTTCATGCCCAAATATCTCATATAATTATGTTTGTGTCATGTCAAGAAAATATTTAATGTGGGGCTCATGATCCCTAAAAACCCTTGTCAATTTTAGTACATCTTTTTGGTTGGATGAAGGTCTACTATTGTCATGCCAAAAATTCTGCAAGAGTCCCTTTAGCACATCAATGAGCTTCATATCGGAGCACTGAAACCTTTCAATGAAGGACAAAACATTTGTTTGACTAGAGTGAAGTTGTTCTCTTATAGAACAATACCTACGGAGTGTTTTGATATCCAAATTTACAAATTTGGATGTAGTCTTAAGAAGTCGAAGGGCCCTAGTGCTTTTGTTCATGATTGATTTTGACAAAACACAATGAGCCGCATTGCAATCCTTTGAATGACATTTATTTCCAAACGATATTTTTTTCCAATTGTACTAAATGCATATACTAAACTTATGACAATATGAGAACTTGGTTCAGAACCATTTATTATCTTTATCCTTAAGTTTATCCTAACAACAATCATAGACCTAGATTTTAATAACGATATAAATAATCTACATTTATCTTCATCATATTTAGAATCAAAATAGTTGACAAGTATGTATTGATTTTGATATGCAAAATTGTTTTTAGAGAGAGTACCTTCAAGCAAACTAATGAGACTTTCATCGATCTGTATACGTTTTGGAGTTATTCGGCACGAACTTGCTAATAGAGGTAGGGAGGCTGGAAGTGCAACTTGTACCATATCTCTCGGTCGGTCTGCTGGTTCAACTTGATCTTAATTTCCTTCTATCTCTTGTTTTCAGTTGGACAATGGCAATTACAAGTCCTCATGGATTGTCTAAACAACACTGTCTTCTTCGAGCATACGATCTCCATGCAATGACTCTCTAAATTCGTCACTTGTATACCCACATATAAGTAAATCTGGAAAGGTTTCAGGTGGCCTTGATGTGCACCTACGTTTTACTCCTTGATTAATTCCATATGGTGCTCCTTCAAATTCTATGGAAACTGAAGGCCCCTCGAGCAAATGCTTTTGTATTTCTTGTTGTGGATTGGTAGGAATAAATGTGGCATCCTCTACAACTAGAATTGGTTGAGTGTCCATAGAGCGTCTTCGATTGTTCATGTCATTTTTTTTTCTTTTCTCTTATGTATTCAAGGATTTCACTGGGTATCAACTTCTTTGCCAATTTTCTTGCTTGATTGCGTGAATTTCCCATCACCATAGTGATCAATAATACATGGTGCTCCTTAATTGGAGATTCCCCAATCTTGGTTTCTCTCTTGAAAAATGGTGTATAGATACTCCACCACAATGACCAATAAAATACTTTCTTTGATGCTCCTCAATTGCAAGAAAAACAATGGTGGAGATGATCTATGGTGCTCCTCAATGGTAGATTCCCCAAGCTTGGTTTCAGTCTTTCTCAACTGTGTATAAATACTCAAGTTAGGGGGAAGTTTGGGAGGAAATTTTCCTTTGATTCTCCTCAATTGCAAGAAAAACAATGGTGGAGATTCTCTATGTTGTTCCTCAATGGGATATTCCCCAAGCTTGGTTTCTTTCTTGCTCAATTGTGTCTACATACTCCACCACAATGACCAATGAAATATTGTATTTTCTAGTTCCTCAATTGCAAGAAAATAATGGTGGAAATGCTCTATCGTGAATAATTGGAGATGGTTTATATTGGTTTTATATTGAATGCTTGACCCTTGTCCAATGTATACCATGATCCAAGCAATCCTTAGACACTTGTGATGGAGATGGTTAATGAAATAAAAAAATTATCTGATAATCTAGTGATGAAGAGAATGAACGCACTATCTGCAACCTGAAATTTCGTGTGGAATTTGAAAATTGCTTGAAATATGTTAGAGTGTTTCTTAGACAAGGAATGCTGCTATTTATACCGTGAAATAATGTGCATGCACTATTATTAACAAAAATGCATGCATGTTTTTACCATCTACAACATGTACGGGTTATGCTCGAATAGTGTTTAGGAGAATTTAAGAAGGTAATTCCATAGCTAAGGGATCATTCAATGTTTAGGGGGGGTTAACAAGCACTCCCTATGTCTTAGCCCCCTAACACCCTCCTCTCTTCCCCATAGCTACTATTTTAAAACTCTAGGGGATGTGTGAGAGAGAGAGAGAGTGAGAGGAGGGGGAGTTGGGGTTAGGTGTAGTTGGATGATAAGAGGGG
>LPNX010457646.1:90713-130930 GCA_001517045.1 Pseudotsuga menziesii | reverse complement strand
GAGGTTAGAAAGAGTTAGGGAGTAATAGGGGGGGGCTAGTATTCAATTTATGTGGAATATTTGGGGGAGAGAGATAGAAAGGATGGGGGTTCTTGGTGGTAGGGGGAGACATGGGGATGTGTGTGTGTTTGTGTGTGTGTGTGTGTGAGAGAGAGAGAGAGAGAGAGAGAGAAAGAGAGAGAGGGGAAGGGGGTGTTAGAACAATAATCCAACACTTATTACCTTGGTCTATAACCTTATTCAATTTCATTTGCTTCTTAGCATTAAATTGCTATGGTTTAGACTTAGGGAATTTGTCTAGGAGGTGAACTGGTTATTTTCAGGATTTTCACACATGCACTAGCACTATAATTGGTTAACCTAGCACGTGTGCAGCCTCATTTAATGCCTTAGAGTGCTACATTCTTTATTTTGGTGATATGGGTTTGTCTAGGAGGCGTTATTGGTGTATTTTGTCCATTTTGGCTCTCATAGGAGCATTTATTGTCACCTAGAGCCTCTCACACACCTCTACTTTCTCACCCATGCATTCCTTGCAATCATCATTTCCCCAGCACACTGCAGGCACATCCACACCATGGTTTGTTACCATTTGGGCTGACTTGGAGCTTGTTTGGTCCACCTAGGGGGGACTGAGGCTAATTTTTGGCCATTTCACATGTACACTCAAATTTGGCTTCCTAAACCTAGTGAATTGATCCATATGTAATATATAACTATTCTTAACACATTCAGATGTTAGAAAGATCAATAATATATAGTTTTTGTTGACATGTGTATGTAGATTTGTTCCTCTTTTAAGATTTTTTATTGATTTTTGCAAGTAATTTGAATTATGAGAGTCTCTTGCACTCCTATATCATGTTCTAAATCAAATTATCACATGGTGTCAAATCTTATTGGAGTTTCAAATCAATATTGAGTGTTTGAGTTGTAGTTTGAGAGAATTTTCAAATAAAATTTGAGTGTGTTTGCTGGTACTTTCAACAAAATATCACCACTAGTGCAAGAAAATATGGAGAACAACCAAATATTTCTCACTCCATTCAATTACTCTGAATGGAAGGAATAGATGGTCATCCAATTGAGATCTAAGTGTCTCTAGAGGGTCACCATGGGTATAAAAGTTGAACCAAACTATGCAGTAGAGAAGTCGAATACTTCAAGAGACTTGATGAGGCCTTTGGAATGTTGTGTCTAAGCATTTCAAGAGAGCTCATGTTTCATGTTGATAGTTTAACAACCCCAAAAGAGGTGTGGTATAACCTCAAATATCTCTTTGGGAAAACTGATGATTTGAGGGGACGCCATGTTGAAAACGAGCTCATTAGCCTGATCCCAATGTATTTTGACACTATCCAGGAGTTCTTCACCAAAATCAAGTCCCTAGTACTTCAAATCAAGAAGTGTGGAATTCAGAAGAAGGAAGAACAATTGATACTATCAATCCTTTCGATGTTGGGAATAGAATACTCAGTGTTTGTTAGTGTTGCCACCTTTCACACACCTGGGTTACGTGGAATAAATATTCAATCCACTCAGTATGTCCTTGGGGGCAAGTCTTGAGTCAAGGCTATCACCTTGTTCTTGACTCCTCCATTCAGGACAACTCCTAACGAAGCGAAGGTGGGTANCTTAGTGTGATGGTGTTATATTGATTAAGTTGTTTAGGAGTTTTGAAATTAACCAATGGAAACAAAAGATAACAAGATGCAAGATTTAAAGAAGATAAGCACAGTAATGACACTCAATATATATATATATATAATTGAAAGAAATGATCAAATAAATAACCAATGCCTTAAATGGAGTCAACAAAGAAAATAATGTGCTTGTATGCACTTGAATGAATGTTTTGAAAATGTCTCTTGGTAGATTTTAAATTAATGTCGAATGTGAATGGATTAAATTAGGTGAAAAGGGGACTCCAGATATACCCGAGGGGTACTTGGAGTATGTCCAAAAGTGAACTTTCATGGCTACCGGAAAGGTGGTTTGTGTTCTAGAACAGAATCTCGAATACTATTGTTCATAATGCACCTATCAAGGTGTGACAGAGATCGGCGCCTCGAGGTCACTTTCCAGTTGTTCCCACTCCTTTGGGTATTTTGCCACCATTTACAGTTCGTTCGAGGTGTTGGATTTTTGCCTGGTGGTTTGTTAATTGGGGAGGTGAAGACTAATTAATCTAGTCACTCAAGTGCTTTTGATGCATCTTAACTGATCTAATGAACTGCATCCAAGTACAAAGCATACACACTGGAGTCTTTGTTATTTTTAGTAAGTTTTAAAAGAGGTGTTCTTATTAAAAAGAAAACCCTCCAGGAACCTCTTTTGGTCCAAGTGGACCTCAATCAGGGAATCAAGGAGGGTTTGATTTTATTATGATTATTAAAATAATTAATGAAAATGGAATCAGAGATACACAACACTATTTTTCTAATTAGTCCTACCACACATCTCTTTCCCCTTGCGGGTCAATCGGGAAGTCATGGGGTAAATAGTATGATTACTTTTGAATTGAAAATATGGAATAATGAAAAATGTTATCAAATTATATAATAATGCATGTAAATACTAAACTAGAACAAAAACAAGGTGAAATAATGTAAAAAATCACACGGACGTGAATCCCCCCAGGGGGGACAGTGAATAGGCTCGAAAGAGCCTATTCGGAAAGATTTTTCTTTTTATTAGCAGAAATTACAATATCAGAAAATTGAAATTAATAAACTTGTTCCTTATATGTAATGAGACCAAAGGTTTACAAATTGCAAAATTTTGAAATTTTTGGAAGGCGGAGACCCCTTGGGGGGTTTCAAATGGTCCAAAAATGATTTCCAGACAGCGCCTCCTCCTCTTTTCTGTTACACCTAATAAAACTGGAAATGTTATCATATTTAAATATGCCCAAAAGTACTTTGAAAGTACTTTTGGATGAGCAAACTTTTACCCAAAAATTCTAAGTTAAAACTAGTTTTTAAAGAAGCGGAAAAGGAACCAAGGAAAGCAAGCTTTCCTTGGGATCTTGGCCTACTTTTTGGGCAGAAAATATGAAGCACTTAAATTGCTGAATATAAATTTTTATATTCTAAAGAAACAACCATGCATTCAACAAGCTTTGGATCTACTTTCACAGCCTTGAAAAATGAGGATTTTCCCTAAAACTCAATCTAGAACGCTTGTAAATTTTCTTTTAGGATGAGATATAGTTTATGAGCTTTAAGGAAGCAATATCTATGTAAAATAAACTCTGAAATTGATATATCTAAACAATTTTAAAGCTGCAAACAAGAAACTGGACTGATTTTAGAAGAAAATGGAGGAGGAAGAGGAAAAGAAGAGCATTTATTGTTGGAAGCCTGGAAGATCAACCGTGGAGCTTTCCAGTGGAATGTCGAGGGACTATGCCTTTGAATGGTTTTGGAAAGAGTGAGGAATCAAACTATATCAGCATCCTCTCCAAGCTAGGAACCTACAACTAAATCCAAAGACTTGCCAAAATACTTGCGAGATCCGGTTAATACATACACAAAGATTTCAGAATAGCATGCATATAAACTTATAAAACATGTTGAATCTAGGTCTATAAACATGTATCAAAAGGAAAGAGATGGCCAATAAACTTATTAACAGACTCCTTTCCTATCAATATTACAATAAACTTATTATCAATCTTTAGAAATGAATCTAGAAACAATCAGCAAACCATGAAAATAGATACTGGTTACCTCAGTAAAACATGGCAATGCTCATCCACACATACAATGACATGACACCGTCTTTCCTCCAAAGCTTCACTTTATTCCAATAGTAAAATTTATTACGTAGTATTATAACAGCAATATCTCCTCAATCCAACTCTAACTAACTCAGAAAGGAGGCAGCCATGCTTTATTTATACACAAAATTAAAACCCCATCCCAGAGAGGGTGTAATTCCCCATAAAGGAGGTTGAAGTTCAGCTATGGATCTGCCCTGATCACCTCCTTTAGTTAAGTATTTGTTATATCCAGACAATCTGGTGCCGATGAGACTAATTTCAATCAAATCGGTTGAGAACCCACTAATCTAGGATTTTGGATTTGCTCCATTATTCATCAATTTATTAATTAAAATAATCAATAATTGAATTTTTGGGGATTTCTGACCCGAGTGATGGAAAATCACTCAAAACTAGGAAATAGTGGGTCTATAGGTTTACATGGTGCTCTTAGCTTGAAAATGAGCAACCCCATGACTGAAACTGATTATTTGGCCCACTTTTATTACAAAACCAATTTTTCCAATTAGACTATTAAAAATAGCCTAAGTTTTTGTGGAAAAATTAAAGTTTAAAAAACTAAAAAAACTAGGGGGACTTAAACATGTTCATATGACTCGACCATGATGCCTATCATGTTTATACATTAACACATAGACTCTAATAACCTCAATAGGCCTAAATTCCAAGACGACCACCCCAACTTTGTAGGTATTGAGTGAAAAACTCAGAAATTATCAGCCGTTTATTCAACAATTGATAATAACCAAGGAAAAAAACACCATGGGCTGATCGGATTGACAAATGAGGTCTAGGAGACTAAGTCTTTTACAAAAACTATCATGCTAGAACATTTTATTACAACTCCCCCAAGGGGGTATGAACATGTGATATAGTACAATAAAGTTTCCCAGAAGCAATACTGAAGGTCTTCTGAAGTTTGAACAAGTTATCCTTGTCTGGTTCACCATGCTCACTAGATAAAAAAACCACTAAGTAAAACTTAGGTGGTAATAGTTAGCACATTCCTTTCTGGAGAGATTCATAGATTCCCTGACCCAGGAGAAGGACGAGCTAGTTCATATGGGCACCATTAAAGCAAGAAAATATCAAGCCTTGGCTAAAGGTGTTTCAAATTCCTCCAAAGTAAAAAATAAAGCCAAGATTTCGAAACAACCAAAGAAGAAGAAGTCAGACAGACCCAAGAATCCTTATGGGGGTTTGAATCCTTCAAAGGATAAGGACAAGAAGGGAAATGAGAAAACCAAATGCACCTATTTCCACAAGGGATGGCATATAGAGAGCTCCTGCATGAAAAATACCATTGACATGATGGCATAGCTGCTGGAGAAAAACAACATCCCTATCCCAGATGGCGCAATGAAGAAAGATGGAAGCTTAGGTTCTGAGAACAAGGAGTACTTCCATGCCTTAGTAGCAAGTTGTTTTGATCCCTCCAACTTCATTAATTATTCAGTAGAATCTAGGAATATGGCTTTTTTCAGAGAGATCTTCTCTTCCATGCATTTGAATAATGGCCTAGTTGTTCGAATGGGAGATGACTATGAGATCTAGACCAAGGGAGTTGGCATGATCGAACTTAAGCATGGATATTTCAATGATGTCCTCTATGTACCTGATTTTTCAAAAAATATGTTGTTGGTATACCAAATTCCACATATAGGAGAAGCTAAGAGAGTAACATTTACTCCTGGCCTGGTAGAGATAGGATAAATCTCATCCAACAAAGTTTTGGCATTGGGGTATGCAATAAGTTCTCAAAATTTCTTCATAATTCCAGAGGGAAAGCTCTCCTATCTCATGCCAATGAGACCTCCAAGATATGGCATAAAACATTTGAACACATGAACTACAAATACCTTCAAGCACTCAACAAGGATGAGATGGTGGAAGGGATTCCTTCAATCAAATCTTCCAATGGAGCATGCATTGGTTGTGTAGTGGCAAATCATCCAGAGCACATCTATGAGAAGGGGAAGGCAAGGAGAGCCACACAATCACTTTGATTGGTAGATTCATACCTCAGTTTTCCTCTTCCCACTCCCTCATACAGAGGATCAAGGTATGCTCTCACTTTCATAGATGACTATTCAACGTTTTGTTGGGTATACTTCCTTAAGTTAAAAATTCTGAAGTCTTTGAGACCTTGAAGATTTGGAAGGTCCTAGTGGAGATAAAAAGTGGGAATAAGATAAAAATCCTTAGGACTGATAATGGTAAAGAATATTCCAATAAAATTATGCATCATTTTTTTGAGGAATGTGGCATCCAAATGCAACATTCGGTCCCCTACACACCACAGCAAAATGATGTGGCAGATAGAAAAAATAGGCTCTCAAAGAGATGGCTACATGCATGATTGAGGAAAAGGACTTCAATCCCAATATATGGGATGAATCCATAAATTGTGCTTCATGTTTTAATATTGAGGCTTTACATAAATAATTCAAATGGAAAATTCTATACGAGGCTTGGTTTGGCCACAAACAAAATGTCTCACATTTCAAAAAATTTGGCTCAAGGGCATGGGATCGAATTCCATCAGAAAAGAGGAAGGAATTGCAGACACAGAGAAAATAATGTATCATGGTTGGCTATGTTGAATACACAAAGGGTTATAATCTCTTTTATACATCTACACACAAAACTTTCATTGAGAGGAGTGTGCAATTCGAAGAGGAGATCGTACCAAATTTTGAGCTAGCACCGGGGGAATGCTCTTCTCCCCAACAACATGATGATGTAAGTAATGATTCAAGATCTTAATTTTATGATAATTCTGATAATGACATGGCTGAATGTGAAATTTATATACATGAATCACTTTCAAGGACCAAATGGGATGAGAAAAACATACAAGCTGCTAGGGATATAGCATGAAATCCTCTATATCCTAGGAAGACAAGGTCCCAATTTCACAATGCCTCCTATGCAAGTGAGATTGATATTTATGCTAATTGATATCTTATTATTGGATCTGATCCATATTTATATCAGGAATCTTTTCATGATACAAGGTGGAAATCATCCATGCAAGATGAATTCGATTCTCTCCAAGAGAATGAAACATGGGAATTGGTTCCCTTGCCTCCCAAAAGGAAGCTTCTGCAATGTAAGTGGGTATTTCAAACAAACATTTATGAAAATGGTTCTGATATTAAGTAAAATTTGATATTATTTTCTAAGGTATTCTCCCAATTCCAAGTAGTGGACTACACCGATACCTTTGCATCGGTTGCAAAGATGGATTCAATTAGACTAGCTATTGCCATTGCTGCTAGTAAATGTTTAGAGGTCCACCACATAGATGTAAAGAGTGCATTCCTCCATGGTGAAATACAAGAATATATCCACATGCAGCAACCTAAATGTTTCCAAGAGGATCCTTCACTTTTTTGCATGTTGAATAATTCACTCTATGGGCTCAAGCAAGCCTCAAGGGCTTGTTATGCTAAAATGGATTTTTTTTCTCTCAATTGGTTTCATTCAATGAAAATATGATCCAAATGTGTATTTGCAGAAAAATGATGATGTATTGCAGGTTATTGTACTGTATGCATATTACCAGTTAATTACAAGGAGCTCCACCAAGAGAATTGGATCAATTAAGGCATCTCTACACAGTGAGTTTGCAATGAAAGATCTAGGATTTCTAAAACAATTTCTAGGATTGGAAATTGAGAAATATGAAAGAGGAATCATGCTCAGTCAATATAAGTATGATTTAGACCTGATAATAAATTTCAATATGTCTTATTGTAAGGCATCCAAGTTACCATTTCTTTTTGGCATAAAACTAGGTGAATTTGGTGATTCTCCTTTGGTAGATTGCTCACTTTACAGGAAGCTAGTTGGTAGTTTGCTATACCTTACCCATACCAGACCTGATTTAGAATATGTTGTTATTTCTGTAGAAAGGTATATCCAATAGCCACATGAGGTCCATTGGAAGGCAGAAAAAAACATAATTCAATATGTTCAGGGAACAAAGAGTTTTAGGGTACACTATGCAACTAGTTCTTCACTAGAACTAGTTGGATTTTCTGATTCGGATTGGGATGGAGATCCCAATGACAGAAATTCCACTTGAGGTTTTGTTTTTATGCTTGATGATGGTCCCATTTTCTGGTATAGTAAGAAAGAACACACAATATATCTTTATTCAGCAGTTCAATAGTGTCCAGTTTATGTTCACATGTGTATGTAAATTTTTTCCTTTTTCAAGAATTTTTGTTGGTTTTTGAAAGTAATTCGAATTGTGAGAGTCTCTTTCACTCCTAGATCATGATGTAGATCACATTCAAACAAAGCATAGACATAGGGATGTGTGTGTGAGAGAAATAGAGAGAGATAGATAGAGTGGTGGGGGGCGGGGTTAGTAGTATAAGGTGACTTGTGGATGTGTGTGGGTGTCTGTGTGTGTGTGTGTGAGAGAGAGAGAAATAGGGGGGGTTGGAGAGTAGATATGATTGGGGATAGAGGTAGTTGGATGAGTTAGTGAGTGANTATGGGGGAGGGATATTAGGGGACATGGTATGAGTTAGGGGGGATATTGGGGGGCTAGTATGAGTTAGGGTTGATATTGGGGTAGAGATAAAGAGAGGAGGGCAGTGTTAGTGGTAAGGGGATACATAGGGATGTGTGTGTGATAGAGATAGAGATAGAGTGGATGGGGGGTATTAGTGGTATGGGGTGACTTGTGGATGTGTATGGATTTCTATGTGTTTGTGTGTGTGTGTGTGAGAGAGAGAGAGAGGGAGGGAGTCATGGTTAGGGAAGATATAAGTGATGGGGGTTAGAGGTAGCTGGATTGGTTGGGAGGTGAGAGAGAGTAGAGAGAGATAGAGGGAGATAGAGGGAGAGGGGTGTATGAGAATAGATAGGGCGTGGGGGTTAGAGGTAGTTGGATGAGTTAGGGAGTTAGAGAGAGTGGAGAAGGGGTTATAAATATTTACATGGGAAGAGGGGGGGATAGTGTTTAAGATAGGGGGTGTTAACCCAAAAATTCCCTCACTAAGCTCTACATGACCTACACCACCCAAGGAAATCCATACATGGCCCTCATTTGACCCCCAAACCCTTAAAAAGGATTTAAAATATGAAAAAGGGATTAAAAACCCCTAAAAAGAGCTAAACTAGCTCCCATAGGGGATAAAACCTCCAAAAAGTGGCTAAAACCCCTCAAAGGAGATTAAAACCACCAAAGGAGCTAAATATTGGGTGAAAGGGGATAAATCCCCAACCAGGGGCTTAAAACCCTAAAAATCTTGAGAAAAAGTATAAATAAAGGGGTGGGGGTCACTCTCAAATCACTTCTTATCTCCCTATAATTACGCTGCCCGTGTGCCTTGAGAATATTTGCCTCTCAAGTCATTCACCCTCCCTCTCCTCCATTCCTCCATTGAGCCATAGCTCCCCATCCATATAGAGGTGCTCTTCCAAGATAGGGCATGGTGGCCCATTCCAACCAGAGAAGGTATACTAGTCTCTTCATGTCTTTTGCTTTAGTTACATTGTAGTGTTTTCTAACATATATTTATTTGCAGGTTTCTTTCTTAATGTTTTGACTGTAGGTTGTTGCAAGTTTTTCTTACGACTAGTTCTTTGTCTTCTAATAGTTTGATGCAAGGTTGTGGAGTCTAGCCCTAACCTTGTGTGCAGGGGTTTTTCATTTCGTTTTCTGTTTCATTTTCTTTCTATCTTTCCATTCTCATAGGAACCCTACCCTTCCATCCTATAGATGGAAGGGAGATGTCCCTGCTAGTAGAAAGGGTGAAATACCTACTACATATTTGGTGACCATACCAGGTCGATCCCACGGGATCCCTGGGTTTTATTCCTGCATTTTAGTTTTATTTTCCCTAGTTTAATTTTATGCTCAATCTAGTTTAGATCTATCTTTTGCTACATTTTTAGTTACATTCGAGCCTCCTTAAGGAAAATCCAAACCCATTGGGCCATAGTACAGGTTACTGTCGGCTGAACCTGACTCAGGCAAAAAAAAAAATCATCTTTCAGACCAGGTCACTCTTATTGGGCTGAAAGGTGTTACCAGGTCACTCATTCAAGCCTGAAAGGCATGAATTCAACCTAGCAAGCAGATTTCTTCTATCTACAAGTTTCGAGTGACCCCCTCCCCTGATTTGGGCAGAATTTGGCGACCCCCTCACCACATTTCCCCCGAAAAAAGTGACCTGTCTCTCAAATTTGGATTCAAAAGTTATTGGGACTATCAATGCGGCTTAGCCACCTATTTCCATCAAATCAGTGATTATTTCCATTTAGAATCTATTTATTTCATTATACCATGTGTAAATCATTGTCAAATTAAAGGGTTAATTGGTTAATGAATTTGTTTAAATATTGAATCAAAAATTACTATAGGTTTCAATTCTTAAAATTAAACCTTGGCTAGCCCTTCCTCCTCTACCTAGTCATCACCCTTTGGGGTATTCTAGGATAAGACGAAGGGTGAAGCTCGTATAGTAATAGACACTTCATCTGTCATTTTTTGAAACCACTAAAAACAGGTGACTTGGAAGGTAGAGGGGGTGGAGACCGATGGGGGTTTCATGGTGTTCGTGCCCTCCCTATTGACCGACCTTGCATATAGAGAGTGACCTGAGGATATACAGATGGGATTAGTCCCATTGTGTTGAGATCCCAGCACTCTTTCCTAGTTGAATAGAAATAAAAGTGTAAGGCAGTCACCTAGTCAGGTTTAGATTCAGATTTAGGTATGGCATGCATTCAAGTTTATGTTTACAATTTTATGCTATGTTAAAAAATCTACTCACATTATAAGTTATGCAATACAATATCTGCAAACTATTCATAAACCATACAAGCAACCACTAAATGTAACCGAAAGATAAAATACATACACACAAACATACCACATAAAACAACCAAACTCAGTTTATGACGCTGAGCTATCATTTAAAATTTATAATTTACACTAATTCAACCATCAACAGTCTTTAAGGACATAAGTCCCTGACTTCCTTAACCATGGGGAGTACTTGGGCTTGGTCCAGAAACTCATTGTGAGGAGTACCATGGGAACCCTAAAGTAGCTGGTCGTTGAGAGAAATTGCCAAGCAAAATGGGCAACGACCCCCACCGATTGA
The DNA here is from genome assembly GCA_001517045.1 of Pseudotsuga menziesii. Taxonomy (NCBI): domain Eukaryota; kingdom Viridiplantae; phylum Streptophyta; class Pinopsida; order Pinales; family Pinaceae; genus Pseudotsuga; species Pseudotsuga menziesii. Next base: position 120,016 of record LPNX010457646.1, on the reverse strand, counting down.
CTAGCACTCCCATGAGGAAAAATCCAAGTGCTGTCTTCTGGTAGTCTTGGTGGCCAAGTGACCACTTGAAGCCAATAGGAAGCCATTAAAACCAGGGTCCAAAACTCATTACCATATTTCACCACTTGACATATAAATCAGACACAATTGATCCCCCACGTTCTTCCTCATGCTTGAGAGGTGATCCACCACAGTTTGGGTCCTTGAACCAACACCATTGAGACTATTCTTGATGACCCTTTACACCATCAAAAGGCCACACAACCTCTGATTCATACTTAGAATCATACCAATCTGAGCCAGACCTGCATACTGCACCATCTAGCCCCATGGCTGGTGCAAACCTGGATCCATTTTCTGGCTTAGCGATTGGTAGTGGACCCATGCCCACACCCCACACCACCACCAACACCCCTACTGGTGGCCCTAGCATGATCATGCAAACCATCGTAAGCCAGCTACCACCCATATTGACCATTCAAGTTGTCCCACCTATAACACATGGGGGCAGTGTCCCTTCCACCCACACTATCCCACTTGGCATGCCTGGGGGTAGTGGCCCTTCCACCTACACTGCCCCTCCTGTCACACATGGGGGAAGTGGCCCTTCCACTCACATAGTTTCATTTACCACACTTGGGGGTAGTGGCCCCTCCACAACGGTTCCACACGTACCCCCAGTTATATAGGTGCATCATGTCCCTGCAAACCCCACCACCATTGCCAACCCATCTCACATCAACCTTGGGTCAAACCTTCCTTTCATGACACGCCTCAACCTTCCTGACTTGTCTTGGTTAATAAATGACCCTATCCGCCATCAAAAGTTTTGGCCTCCCATGCTAACCAAACTTCCCTCAGACATTCCCAAGTTTGAAGGGAAGGCGAGGGAGTGCCCCCAAAACCACATCATGATGTTTCACCTATGGTTTCCATCAAATAGCATCGTAGATTATTCGATCAGGCTCAGACTATTCCAATGCACCCTCATAGGTGCTGCAACCAAGTGGTACATTGAGCTACCACAAGCCAAGTACCTGTATTTTAACTCCTTGGCTATCATGTTCCTCCAATATTTCCAACTCCCTAATAGATATGATGAAGGGGTCGAGATCTTGCTATCTTGTCGCCAAAATACTGTGACCCACATAACTGACAACATCCATGAGTGGTGACGATGCCGTAGTTTGTGCAAGATTCAACTTAATGACAGGATCTTCCTAGATTGGTTCCTAAAAACTTTGCTTCCACCTATTCCAAAGGACGTCGCATCCGAACATCCCCAATCCCAAGAGGAGGCCATCTTGAAATCCTAGCAGTTTGATCTGATCTATGCGTGGTATGGATACCTTTATCCTGTCATTCCAGATGCTCCCTGTGCATGCACCTCCTATCAGGATGCACCAAGGGCATCCCATGCCACAGATGGCCTCATAGGTTTTGTCTCCCACCAACCATAGCACCATCTGACACCAGTTGCAGTAGCACCACAACCAAGCAACACCCCCAGTGTTTCCTACCAAAACCAAACTCCAGACTATGCAATAATGATGTCCCAATCTAGATCCATGACTTCTTATGCACAATCTGTGCCACCACAACAGGCCCAGGCACTAGCTTGGCCGGCACAACCATATGCGGGACAAATGCCCACATTTGTGGCACCTCCACCCACCCAAGTTTATTATGCACCACCACTGCAAGCCATTCAATCCCTCACCCCCACTCCACTAGCACCTTTAGGATAGGTGTTTTCACAGCAAAACCATCCTAACCACCCAGCCCCTAGTAATCAACAAGGACACGCCAGAAATAACCAAGCCCGAAACCAAGGCAACAATCAACCATAGTGAGGCGGTCAACAACCAAACCCTCCCAACAATACTGGAGCAAACTGGCCAGCCCAAAATCCTCAGCAACCAAATGCACCTAGATGTAACGCTCCATTGCGCACAAACTAGCCATACAAGTTGTGTGAGGTCTATGGGCACTATACACATGAATTCCCCTACATGGGTCGTACCAAGCAAGCCATTCACAATGAGGTTCAGCATGCTACCAATACATCAGCCCAAGCTCAACCCAACTCGACACCACCAGGGCCACCACCCATGGTCCGCCAAAACCCATTGCTAGTCTAAGGATTGGTGGTAACTGCACCCACTCCCCAGCCCAATCCCAATGCCCCAAGGGCACCTCCGATAGCAGAAATAGGTGTTCACCACCTACTATCTATGACAACTAAAGAGGTCAATTTACAGACTAAACGAAAGTAGTACGAAACCAACACCAAACCCACTGACACACCAACAGCATCTACGTCCAAAATAGCCAATGCACCTCTTCAGCTATCCCCTTTCCCTCTACGCCCACCTATACTACAGATTTCCAACAAAATCATAGATAGGGCTACCGTAAGCTACAACATCATGGATGATTTGGCCCAAATACCTACTGCCATGTCTGCTCTTGAGGTACTCAAAACTTTCCCAATGCATTAGAAAGCCTTACTAGCCTCCCTTGGTGCTGTAGACCCCTTTGACTCCAAGTTGATCACATTTGACATGGAGAATGGAGAACCATGGATGCCATCAACCATTTCCTTCCAAATAAGGGTGTCTATCCAAAATTTGGTCGTGCACCAGTGCATAGTGGATGAGGGGTCATCTACGTGTGTTATATCTACCCTAGTCTGGCAGAAGCTTGGATCCCCAATTCTGCAACCATCATCTACTACTCTATAGGCTTATGATGGACATCCCACTAAATCCCAAGGAATCCTCCCTCATGTTCCCATCACATTGGCTGGTAAAATAGTACTGATTGACATAAAGGTTTTCAATGCTCAGTTGCACTATAACCTTCTCCTCGAAAGAAGTTATATGTATGCCATGAGAGTCATAGCATCAACTATTTTCCACCTCATGATGTTCCCTCACGAAGGGAAAATCATGATGGTTGAACAACTGACTTATCACGATCCACAAGGGCTAATGGGACCTACCAATGTTATCCATACAATCAACACCATTGATTCATAATGGCTAACCACACTCGCCAATGTTATTCCTGCAGTCAACATCATGGTTGACAACATACTAGCCTCCCCATTGTTGAATGTGGGACCTAGGTTGTTTGTCGATACCACCATGATAGCTTCTTTCCCCTTAGTGTCACCACCGCCGAGACCAAATGAGACTGCAGATTTTTGCATGCTCTCATCCAGCACTGTTGCACCCAAACATCAACCGCATCCGTAGCCCCAACCGCAACCACAACACCATTCACAGCCACAGCATCATCAATAGTTGCAGCATCATCTGCAGCTAGAGCATTATGCACAACCACCACTGTAACCTCATCCCCACATGCAACCATCAGGGGTTTATCTAGGCTCCTCCCCAATCCACTCAATTCCCTTCCTCTTTCCCCTGCTTGGTGTCATGAGCAAGCTAGTAATAGCTACCTTAAACTTACCCAATTTTACATTGGGAATTCCCGTGTGGTACCTTGATCCACTAGCCCAACCATCAATGCGCCAGGTAGTATTAACCCCCGTGCAACCCATTGTAGTCAAATATCATCCTCCACCCAGCCCACAAAAACCAACCACCACACCTGCACCCACACCACCCCACCCAAAAAGGGCCAGGGGAAAAAATGTGAAATCTACCATTGAACCCCGATAGATCCCACCTTGCACCATTTGTGAAGAATAGGGCCATCCAACTCAAAACTGCCCTGATATTCCCATAATCTACACACATTTGGATGCCATATATACAACAGAATACCTCCTCATGGTTGAACTCCCAAGAATACCAATAGTTAGAAACAAGTCATTGAGAACAAACCATGCTTGCACCCTCTATGGATTGTATGGACACTATTCTCACCACTGCCAAGACTTGTATGAATTTTGAATGGACTTAGCCAACCTTCAACAACATTCCCTTGAATCTGATATCACTCTGATCGAAGAAGTTCACCCCCCACCTCCTTCTTCGGACACCATGTCTAATTACATGATGTCTTGTTCTACAGACCCTCTAGTCTCCACAATCACCGATGATCCATCACACATGTCTCTTCGTTGCTTTCGAAACGACAAGGAGATACTTGAAGCCTTAACCACCCCGGAATACCCATGGGACAACATGCACCATCGCTCATTCTGCCTCCACGAAGAACTTGTGTCACAGTCTGACCAATTTTTCGTGGAAACCAAAGATTTCATTCATGGGAAACTCAACTGGTTCAAAAATCCCATTCCGGCACCAAATTCCTTCGAAGAAGGGAACATGGCGAACATTTCACCAACCATCAAAATCAACATCTCAACCAATCCTAAGGTTGTTGAAGAAATCATGCTGGGGGCATCTTGCTCCTCATAAGAAGTTGCCTCCTACAAAGCCCTCTTCCAAGAATTTCATGACATCTTTGCCTAGTCCTACACTAAAATGCCTAGGTTGGATCCATCCATTGTGGAACACCACATTGACACATGGCATGATGTGGCCCCTGTGCACCAAAATAAATGGCCCATACACCCCTCCAAAGCTGCAGCAATTAAAGCTAAAATTGAGAAGCTGTGCACAACCAGATTCATTTACCCCATTGCATACACCACTTGGGTTTCTAATCCTATTCCTGTGAATAAAAAATAGGGTACCATCCACGTTTACACAGATTTCCATGATCTAAGTGAGGCGTGTCTCAAAGACAACTTCCCAACACCCTTCATCGATTAGATTATCGATGCATGCGCCGGACATGGGTTCTTTTCCTTCATGGATGGTTTTTTCGGATATAACCAAATCGAGATCCGAAAATAAGATCATTACAAGACTGCATTCATAACCCCGTGGGGAAATTAACCTATCAAGTAATTCCCTTTGGTCTAAAGAACATTGGGGCCACCTTCCAGCATGCCATGAAACATTATTTCTGTGACCTCATCCACGTCATATTGGTCTATCTTGACAACCTCATTGCGCGGTCATAGAAGCAAGCAGAACACATAGACGAATTGCGGCAAGCCTTCCTATGATGTCGCAAGTACAAAATATTCTTGAACCCTTTCAAATGTGTTTTATATGTCCCAATGGGCCATCTCCTAGGGTTCATCGTGTCACACAAAGGAATGACCACTGAGCCCCTGAAATTCCAAACCACCTTCCCTCTAACGTCACCTCTTTAAGTGACAGTAGTTCAGCTTGTAACATAGTCTTGTCCCTTTTTTTTTTACACATTTTTAAAGTGAGTGTTATGTATTATTTCCCCTCATTTCCCCAGATGGATCCTACCTCAAATTGGTACATTAGATTTGCTGATGGAGTGAGTATATGGGCTCCAAACCTCGCCTTGACTGCATGGGTCATCTACTCTCCATCACACGAGTTGATCCATATCGACGGAATATGCATGGGTAGTGCAACCAACAACTAGGCTGAATATGATGGTGGCAATGGCATCTTGGTCGCCACTCTCTATTTAGGCATTCTCCATATCTATGTCTTCTTAGATTCCAGCTACTTGTCTCCCTGTTGAAAAACTACTACCAGGTACGCGATCCCTGCCTCTTTAGAAAATTCCTGAGCACTAAACAGATGGGTAGAACATTTGAATCCATTACATTCACACATGTTCCCAGAAACCTCAATAGTGTAGCAGATCAAATGGCTAATGACATTCTAAATTGGAACATTCATAATTGCATATAGGAAACATACAAACACAACATCATGCATAATCATATATAAAACACACACACAAGTGTAAAAATACATCATATAGGCATGGCATTTCACATCATCATAAAAATACTCACATATAAAACCATATAAAGCACATCCACATGCGTCAAAAATACATATATAAATAGATAAGTTGCATGTCCACAATATGTTCAGTGTAAAATGAGAAGCAACATATGCTTTCTCAGCTAAATATACATAACAATGAAAAAATCCTAAGTGCACCAACGCACTAGGGGCAGCCCCACTAGTGCTAGTTTGACTCAAAATCCTCCTCATAATTTGAATCAGTATCATCAACATCCTCTTCCTCAGAAGACTCATTGTCCTATGTAGGAAGATCCCCTCACGCCGCCTGACGAAAGTAATCATAGGCTACAACCATCCTCCTCATCATAGACGTCCACTCTGGAGGCACACTATGAATGGCCGCGACTAGCTCATTGTCCAAATGCTGCCAACCATCATAATAAATCCCCTCATCTAGCTGCTCCAAGTGTGGAAAAATAGTCTCCACCTCCCGCCATCGCCTGCGAGGGTTCCCTGCAGGACCCGCTGCCTCTTCAATAGTGGCCACCCGCCTTTAATACCCGGGTGGTGGGTGGGGACCAACATCTACATACAAAAACAAAGACACCATCAGTCTATACATATAATAATCAACCATCTCCACTACACTATGTATAAAGATGAACATAAAGACATCACACATACATACCAGCTGGTTCCCATGCCTGACTAGGAGATCGGGGCATCTCAAGATCCCCACGATAATCCATACCCACATAAGGGTACTCCTCAATAATCACTAGGAGCTGCTGCCACTACTCAGGAAAATCCTTGGTGAAGAAGCGATCCACTCTGCCACCACCCTCTCGTACCATCATCGGGCACCACCTGTGCATCCACGGCTCCCACAGACCACCATCCCACACCGCCCGGTGTGGATGCAGAGTAGGTACTTTCTCAGAAAATAAAGCACATAAGAAGGACACAAAAAAAAAGTGTCCCCCATATTCCCTCTCATTGTTCAGCTGACGCCAAACAACATGAAGGTACATCTGGTCCCATGCATAGTAAGTGCCCCCCATGGCATGCTCTACTATCTACAGCTACCCTCTAGATATCTTGTGACTCCTAGTAGAGCCCAAGATATGCAATAGCATAGTAGAAATATCCTATGTCGACACATCCTCAATGTCACACATCAGAATGTGTGAACCATGCACGTATGCAGTTGCGTAACAGTGCCTCTCACACATCTCCTCAAGTGTCTCCCCATGAGACCGCACTGGAGCTAAGTCACCAACAACTCCCAACATAGGGATTCCAATTAAAAAGTATACATCCAACAGCGTGATCTCAACACATTGTCCCTGGATCAGAAAATCCTCCTCCCCAATATCCCAAATTCTCACCAAAGTCTACAGCAACAGACACAAGCCCACTCATGAGGGGTATTCGCATGAACTTCAGTAAACCACAACGGGCTAGTCTAGCATGCACATTCCTATCATGGAAATCCCCTCCTAGAGTTCTTTGTAGTCTCTCTCATGCCACTTTTCCTCAAGCATCCTGCACAAGCAAATTTCAGCTACCAGCCATAGCTCTCAACAAAAAATGTCACCCAGGGACCAAGTCGCACCTGTTTCACCAAAAAGAGTAACCAAGTCACTAAAAAATGCCTCACAGGTGCAACCCAGTCGCTCTTTTACCCTCAAAAGGTGCGACTTGGCTCATTGAAACCCTAACAGACTCATAGAGGACCCCCGGGTGACCAAATTCAAAATGTAAACCACTGAAAATGATAGATTTGGCAAGAGCTCCTACCTGCAAGTCACGGAACTCGAAACCGCCGATCGAAATAGGAGAAATCAGAAAAAGAAAATATAGGGCCCACCTCTCCAACTCTGCAATGAACAGTGACAATGACACTTCACAAAGTGGTTCCCACCCATATATAGGCCCCATTTGACCTATTTTCTCCCTTTCAACATAACAGGACCATACGGAGTCTGTTTGAGACCCCGTTCACACCACTGGTTTCAGAATTCTTCCCTCTATCTTCTTATGAGACCATTATTTCATGTTTAATAAGTAATTTTTAGGACCACTTCCTAAAATTTATCTTGATTTATGAGCCACATCATCGTGATGTAAGTGTCTCTGGACCTGTACTTTCATTACACTTTCCTACTGCTAATCATGCGGGTTCTCGGGCCACCACCCAGAATGCACATCATTTTTATTTTTAGCATATAGCTGTCTAATCTATCCACCACACCTTATGCAAATCCCTGGACCATCGTCTGGAGGGAAGATCATTTCCTTTGCATGCATTTGGCATATAACTGCCTCTGGACTTGCACTCACATCACATGCAGTCTAGTCCGTTCACCACAACTCACACACAGCTCTCCTGACCTCTGTCTGAGATCCACCTCGGTTTGTGTGCCTCTACCATGATCTATCCTGTGCATGTATTGGTATGTTTAAGATCCACCTATGCCACCATGATTGGTTGACTGTACCAGAGTTTCTTTTAAGCTCTTTTCTGACTCCTAAAAGAATGAAAATATTATTGAGCACAACTGCTTCCTTTCTCGCTCGTTAATGTATAGGAAAGGGCATCTACATCATCTCGTTTATCTCCTTTTGTAGACTATGTAGACTACCATATGAAAAGAACCACCTTGGCATATTCAAGCCAAGACCATTCCCCTCTGCATCCTTTTATACTTTCTCAGATAGAGAGGCCGAACTTTACGAAAAATCTCACCATGGGTTGTCATTAAGCTCTTTTCCATCCTTCTCATCAAGAAAATATTATCGAGCAAAATTGGTTTCGTTCATGCTCGTAAAAGTATCTGAATGACTATCCAGACAGTATAGGTTTAACCTTTTCTAGCTTGACTGGACTACCAACAATACTTTTATCCTTTTTTGGACACAGGAGACTACCAATGAAAAAGAGCCCCCACTGGAGTCTTCTTCATGCTTTCAGACTCTCTAAAATTAAAAGCACCATCGAGCATTTACTTTCTCGGACTTGCCAAAAATCCACGAGATCGTACCACAATGGTGTCTTTAGACACCACCCCATAGATAATAGTTTGGTAGCATTCCCACTTTTGGTTTACTTTGTTCAGAGTACTCTGAGATGTGTCTTCCTTAGCTCCCATCAATATCAAAAGTGTCTACCTCCCCCACGTATTTCCCATCTACAGCTACATTCCTGGTATTACAGCTGTGATCCCTTTCCCATGAGTCAGTTTTCCTATTTGGTCCACCCTACTGTCATACTTTGAACAAAGGAATTTTGAGTCCACTACACTCCCTTTGCCCCTATTCAAATCATCCCCCCCTCCATTTAGTGTGTCAGTACTAAAATCGCCTCACATATTTTGGTTATCTTCCTCGCGCTTCTGGTCAAGGAAACACCATTTCCTTGACCAGGGGAAGGTCTCCCTCTGTCGACGACAACACATGTATTCCAGAGGATAGACCCAGAGGTCCCTGTATCCTGGTTTCATTAACCTCACTAATGAGTTCCTTGTACCACTTGAGAAGAGTCCTTAGTGCCTCTTGGGATGGTTGTTTCTCACGTTCTCAACTCCAGCTACAATGATCGCACCATTGAGATTCGTACATGGTATTGGTTGATGCAGTATTTGGTCAAAGACCCCGGATGTCACCTGACTCTAGCACATTGATGAGTCTATTTGAGGGACCCCAAAAGGCTCATGTCCCTTGTGATTTCCAGTTTGTATTGGAGATAGTGTTCAGAATCCCCAGCAGTGCTTCTATATAGATTTATGATTGATGTAGCATACTTGTACCACAGAGACTCTAACTCTCCGTCAGTAAACTATGTACCATCCCAGATCTAGCAGAACATCAGTCATGAAGATATAGCATTCCATGAGAATTCCATGGGTCCAATGTAGAAGTTCTTCATATTAGTATTGTATTCAGCCTCTCATTGAGGCAACCACTATTGTAACAACAATTGTACATGATCGGATTTTGTATTATAGAGCTTAGATCACATTATTCTTTTTACATCATTACGAGCATGGGGATGCCTGCCTCGTCCATATACAAGTCAAAAAGTATTTGTATCTAACCCATTGATGGGAACCATATTAATACAAAAACCAAAATTCACCATGCCCCAGCCCAGGAAGCACCACCTCTCCCCAAGAAAATCCTATGATGTTCATCGGCCATACGATGAGCTCCTGCCCTCACACATCAAGGGGAAATTTGTTAACCAAAAAAATCCCTCACTAATCTCTACATGACCTACACCACCCAAGGACATCCATGCATGAACCTCATTTGACCCCCACACCCTCAAAAAGGCTTAAAAATATGAAACAGGGCTTAAAACCCCCTAAAAAGAGCCAAGCTAGCTCCCATAAGGGCTAAAACCCCTCAAAGGAGCTTAAAACTCCAAAAGGAGATAAATATTGGGTAAAAGGGGCTAAAATCCCAAAAAAGGGGCTAAAGCCCCAACCAGGGGCTTAAAACCCTAAAAATATTGAGAAAAAGTATAAATAGAGGGGTGGGAGTCACTCTGAAATCACTTCTCATCTCCCTATCGTTACGCTACCCATGTGAGAAACTTGAGACTCTTTGTCACTCAAGTCATTCACCCTCCCTCTCCTCCATTCCTCCATTGAGCCATAGCTCCCCATCCATTAAGAGGTGCTCTTCCAAGCTATGGCATGGTGGCCCATTCCAACCAGAGAAGGTATACTTGTATTTTCGTGTCTTTTCTTTAGTTACATTGTATTTTTTTCTAACATATATTTGTTTGTAGGTTTATTGCTTAATGCTTTGATTGCAAGTTGTTGCAGGTTTTGCTTGTAGCTAGTTCTTTGTCCTCTAATAGTTTGATGCAGAGTTGTGGAGTCTAGACCTAACCTTGTGTGTAGGGGTTTTTCATTTCGTTTTCTGTTTCATTTTCTTTCTTTCTTTCCATTCTCATAGGAACCCTACCCTTCTGTCCTACAGACGAAAGGTAGTCATCCCTTTCTGTAGCAAGGATGAAATCCCTACTACAGGGGGTGTTTGAATTATTGTACGATTGATCTTCAAGAAATGAGTACAATTGGATTGTATTATTATGCAGTGTAGTCGAAATAAAAATACACACTGAACAAAAAAAAATTCAGGAGCCACTAGGAGTGCCACCACCAACCTCCTTCAGTTGTTGGTAGTTGGTATCTAGTCAAGCTAATTTATGATCCAGTTACATTCAGTGAGATGTGCTCTAGTTTAGTTAGCATGAGCCTTGCATGGATGCATGTGGGTAGGATCCTATTCTCACTTCCTTCTCCCCTACCATGTCAATTTAACTAGTTTAACTGATTATAACTAATTGAGATACCAAATTAGACATCTAGAGTTAGACTAGTGAGCTTCAATAGTGATTTAGATATATAGTTAGCTAGTGAGCCAATGTTGAGTTGGTAGATTCGAATCCTATACACATAATTTTAATTCCCTTTATTGTAACAATGGTGTATACTACTAGAATTAATGAAGTTTATACTATAATTATTCTAAGAAATACTTATATTAATTAATGAATTTTTTCTATGGATTGGTCTAAGAGGCACATAAACTGATGCATGAAGGTGAAGTCAGTTGCAGTTAACATCTATATGTGTTCCCCACACTCTAGTAACTGGTATTGGTGGACCCATTATCCCAAGTGGAGCCAATGGTACTAATGGACCCAATATTAATTTATGACTCCTAAGTTAGGTAAATATAATCTAATAAACTAAGTATGGACAAGGAAGGATTATAAATCCTAACACCCCCCTTAATCCTAACTTGGCAACTGTGGGCCCTGGAAAAAAGGCCACAATTCACCCATTTCAATATAAAATAATAAAAATATATTGCTTAATAAACCGAATAAATGTGGGAAAACCTCATGGGAACACCCCCCCCCCCTCAAGATAAGCAGTGAATCAGGAAAACAAATTTTGAATAAAATGTTTTAAAAATATTGCTGCAATTTGCACCATATGAAGCAACAAATGCAATATCTTGGTTCTTCTTTACAGAAGCATCCTGAGACTGTGCATGTGAACCTTTGAATCCAAACTAAATTATTATATCTGGAGGAATTTTTTTCTTTGGAAGAAGAAGAATATGCTCAACTGAATCAGGAACATAGACAGCTGGTAGATGAAAACTGGACGCATGTAGAGGAACTGAGATCAACTAATGAGAGAGAAAAAGTTCTTGAAAATTTGAAACATGTGAGGATATACGAAGAAAATTATATATTGAAGCCTTGAAAATAAAACCATGTGAGTTAAAAAAATTTCCAAGTGTTAGGAGAAAGTGTCCATGCGAATGCATAATGTCTCCATCTTTACGAGTTCTATGAGGAGATGAACATGTGATCAAATAGAAAGATAGAAACTCCATGGGAATGCGGAGAGAGAATTTTTGAGCTCCATAATCTGATATAGCTTCAAAAATAACCAATGATCCACAAAAACTTGTGAAAGAAAACCGACATCAAATCCCCAACAACAATTTTGAAAGAGACTTGCAGAACTTGTTTTTTCACACCAAAATTGATGAGAACTACAAGCATGACTAGAGGCTCTTGAAACTTAAAAATCAAACCAAATAAGGTCATATCAGATCCAAATAAATTCATATAATATCCAATAGTATGTAACAAAGGTTCCAAGTTCCCCACTGAAATGGTAGATCCACAGTTTTCTCCTTCCTCAACAAAATTATGAATATTGGTGCATGCAATCATGTAGGAATTTGTTGGAAACTCAATGTTGGAGCAGGGTCCCGTAGCTACAGAAGAAGCTGCTAGTTTTGGCGGAAAGATAAGTTTTGGCGGAAAGAAGTTAAGACAGAGCTATGACGCCGTAGCACGTTTCCAGCTGGAGAGCAGAGCCGGAAACCATGACTTTTAAGATAGAAAAGTCAAGAAGGCAACAGTACCTGAGCGGCCGAGAAGAGAGAGCTCAACCACTGCATTGAAGGCAGTGGCGGAAAACAGGAGGGATCAGCGACCCTCATAAAGGAAAAGGAGCAACGAGGATGAAGCATTGAAGGAGAAGGATATAAAAGCGAAGCAGTGCATAGTACCCATGATCAGTGCCGAGAAGCATGGAAGACTACAGAGAGCTGTGGTGTGACGGAAAGCGGCTACCTCAAGTACAGATATGGCCGACTGTCACTAAGTTAGGTTTTGGGTTACTGTTGGGACAGGCCCACAGTGTTGTAACGGCACGACCTTCGGGCTACCTATATAAGAATATATTTTGTATTGTAAAAGGGTTGGTTAGTTGGTTGACGGGTTGAAGAGCTAGCTATTCATTTTGTTAGTAGTGTTTTGCAGATTATTAGACTGTTGTAAAAGCCTAGCTCTGGTTATGTTATTAGCGGTAGCAATCTTACGGTAACCAGTAGCTGGCTTATAGAATATGTATGTAAAGATCCGCAGGGATCAACAGAGAGGGAAGAGTATATTGTAGGAGAGAAATATAGAAGAAAAAAGAGATCTAAGAGAGAAGATCTTAAGCTGCATATGCGGTGCAGCAGAACTGTGTTTTACCTTCCCCTGAGCTATAATAAAAACACAGTTTTGTGGACGTAACTTCCATCTTGGAGGTGAACCACGTTAAAATCAGTGTTATGCGATTGGTTTATGTGTTATGTTTATTTATGCATTTCTCAGTCAGTTTATGGACTTTGTTTACAGTTCAATGAATGAATGTGTTAATCAGTTCACAGCAATAGAGAAGGATAAATATAGGTTAACGCCCTTGGCACGCTGTTTATGGTTCATTTATGCTCTGTGTAAAATGGTCTTTATTGCTGTATCAAATAGCCTTGTATGTTAAGTCTTGCATGTCGACACGAGAAATGCTAAGTGCGCTAAACCACGGAGGTAGGATATCACAGAGAGGTGATACCGCACCAGCAGAGGAGCTGCGGTGCGCGATACCGCAAGTGAAGGACTTAGCATTGGGCAGAATCTGTGTGTCGCACCGTGTGTGGCGATGCGATAAGGTTGGAGATATCGCGGGCCTGAGAAAGTGCGTGCCACAGGAAAGGATCGCGCGGCGGTATAAAGGAATATCTTGTGGCTAGAAGAGCTGAGAGGTGAGGAAATCGTGTGACGTGAGCAGGAGATCGTGCAACGCGCAGAGGAGAGACAGCAGCTAGGAGAGCTGTGAGCCACCAGTGGGATTGCCACAGAACCCGGTCCAAGACGCTTGAGTCCTTGGCCAACCCATTAGAGTCACTTCAGGTGAGAATTCAGGCCGCTTTGTGGTCTGTCGTCGAAAGGGCCAATGATCTAGGGGTGTTGTTGGTTGATTATAGTAAACCCGGGTCTACCCATAGCAGCCAACAAATGGTTTTGTTGCTGGTTTTGAACAACTGAGCGCTAATGTTCTGTTGGCACCCCACCAGAGAAGAGTTTCACCAGTGGCTGGATTCAAACCTAAGGGAGTTTTCCCAGAAAGAGAATCGGAGCCCTAAACTGAGCACAGAGGCCTGGTTAGAAAAGCATATCGCTTCAGATATACACGCTATATTTTTTGCAACCTATGGAAATGAGCTTTTCAACTGGTTATCCAAGTTGACAGATAGGAACATATTCAAGAAGAAAAGAAACATTGTCTGGACACCGGAGCTGATTCAGACCGTGTAGAACCTCGACAATCCAATTACGAGAGCAGTAGACTTCTGGCTTGCGAGTGTGCTAGGAGGCTTTGTACAGAATTTGCAGTTGACCAGAGAAAAAGCTTCAGCGAGGTTGAGCGGTACTTCTTTAAAGGATATTGTGGTAAGTACCTAAAGTCTCTAAACTTGTCCATTAAGATGCTGCTACATGAAAAAGGAGTAATGGACATGGTTTTAGATGAATAAGTAAAGATAGTAATGTCACAAGAGTTTGAAAGTGATTTTGATGACATTGGACGCACACGTAGTGGCAAGAAATATAAACTAACCTTCGGCTCTCCTGTATTTGGAGACAGTTCAGACAATATTAGGCAATCGAGTCCTAGTACCACAAAAGAACCAAAGGGGGGTATCCCTTACCAGCCCTACACCCCACAGAAACAGACCGGGACTCAGAGTAATCCTGTAGGTACTCCATCTAGTAGCTCACAGACAGTACCTACTACCACTACGTCACCTTCACCTACACCGATGAGTGGTAGTAATCCAGTCAATCAGAACCCACCACAGAGAAATAGAATGGGAGATGATATGAAGCTACCTACCTTTAAGGGTACAGGAGCAGAGGACCCGGAATAGCATTGGTTTCTATGTGAAGCTATGTGGACCATTAAAACAATCAACAACGATAACCTTAAACTTGTACAGTTGGTCACTACACTCAGAGATCGAGCTTTAACATGGTACATAAAGTATACCACAGTACCCAAGACACTTGCCCAGGTCAAGAATGCCATGATTAAAGAGTTCAAGAAACCTAAGTCTAAATCTCAGTGCATTACATAGCTCAAGGATATTAAGCAGCTACCATCAGAATCAGTGTGGGACTTTGACCAGAAATTCAAAGATCTTATAGACCAAGTAAGTTTTGAGTTTGCACCGGAGCAGCATAAGGAATGGTTTATCGCAGCGCTGCTCCCTCACATCAGAGTGCCATTAATGCAGCAGAAACTCTAGACACAGGATGACGCATTGGAGATGGAGATGAAGCTAGAAGCTTCACCTTTAGCAGAAACCAGTGCAGGCATGACAACTCTACAGAACCAGTTTGCCAATCTCACGTTACAGATACATGAACTTAAGAAAGGAAAATAGGTTATGCAAGACATATGGTGCCTACGATGTAGAGCACAGGGTCATACCAAAGAAAACTGTCCAGTCTTTGCAGAATATCTAGCGTCAGGGGCTCCTAACCCCTTACCACGAATGCAAGGGCCATGGTGTGAAATATGTAAAACACAAGGACACCCACCTCAGCAATGCCCTTTGCTTCAGAAGTATGTACAGACACCTAAGAACCTATACTGTGTCTTTTGCAGCTCTGTCGGACATGATGAACAGAATTGCCGAGCCTATGATCTCATGTTAGATAGAAAACATGATGTATACAGAGTCCAGTCAGAAACACAGGGTCCAGTAGCAGGACCACAGCTTGATCCGACTTATGGTGTCTGGGGAGGAGGATTCATAGGACGAGGCCATGGAGGAGTCTTTGCAATAGGAGAAGGCTTCGGCAGAGGAGAGGGTTTTGGCCGTGGTCGCGGACCAATCACTTGTTATAACTGTGGAGTTGTAGGACACTATGCTAGGGACTGTCAGAGCCCCACTACTACTTGTAATTACTGCAAATCTTATGATCATACCATAGAGGAGTGTCCTACCTTGATAGCTAAGATCAAAGATACTAAGCCAGCGGTACACCAGAACATCCAGCTTATTGTTGCTGAGCAGGTAGAACCAGAACCAAGAGTCAATATTATGACTCGTAGTGGTGCTTCCACCAGTGGGACATCGCAGGAGACCGGAAAGAACACAAGTCAGGAGTGGGTGCGCAGAGCTCCTGGTAAAGCAACAACACTCGACCTACAGAAGAATAAAGAGACATTTCATGAAGCCAAGGCTTCCTTCGATGAACCTACACAATCAGGATCGCAGGTACCGCTGTCTAGGGGCGTACCGCAGCAAGCACCTTATGGCGATAGCCCAGAACAGATACCGCAGGATACCACATCGGGAAGATGTGACGAGGATGAATCAATAGGAAGTATACAACCCTTCCTGCGCAGTTGTTTGAAGCTCTTGAGAAATGAAAAATCTATCGGCAAGCTATAGTGCATCATAGATCAGTGTCAGCAACCTTCTCTCTCTGGCAGTGCACACCGCGATGTTCATAATATTACAGGACATACAAGGACCGGAAGGGAGATGAAACTCACGGCACAGATTGGAGAGTTCGAAATGGATGAAGTCGTCTTAGATCTAGGATCAGAGGTGAATGTTCTAACTAAGCAGACATGGGAACATATGGGTATCCCTCAGTTAGCCATATCGCCTATCCACCTGAGACTAGCTAATCAGCAGCGAGTATCACCATTAGGTCGACTGCCACAGGTGCCAGTTGACATTGACGGAGTTCGTACTTTTTCGGACTTCGAAGTTATAGAAATCATTGGCGACAGTCGACCGTATCCAGCACTATTAAGTATCGATTGGGCGATTGGTAGCAAGGATATCATCGACCTAAAGAGAAGACAAATGACCTTTGACGATGCGTAGATCCGGGTCATCGCACCGCTGGATCCTTACCAAGGTCCTAGATATATCGAACCTATCCGAGCCGAGGAGGAGGCACATAACATGGATAGTCTTTACCAGATGACTGCGAACCAGAGCGACTACATCAATCCAACCGCAGAAGGGAACATTAGTTGGCAATGTAACAACTCATGCACATCGGATTCTGATATTGGTCTAGAGAACTGGCAGAACAGACTTTACGAAGTCTCAGCTCGCAGATGTGCGTTTATGAGTAAATCACTACGATGGATTGGTGTAGAGATCACTGAGATTCCATCATATCATGGTCTAACACATATTCATGAATTCTTTGAGCAGTTTGAGCAGTAGATTCCTTAAAAGCAGAGAATCGCAACTATGGACCTTGCAGTACAAGCCACACCTGCAAGATGGTGGTATGCGCATAAAGAGAATATCGCATCATGGGATGATATTAAAAGATTGATGGCGATCAGATTTTCGATCAACAATGAGTATGTCCCGCAAAAGTACACATGAGAAACTGACCCCAAAGCACACATTCAGACATGTGAACAGAACTGGTCGGACATTCCAGAGGATGAATGGGTTCACAGATTCATTCACACTTTGGACACAGTTCCAAGGAACTGGTACACAGAGACCAATTTGCGCAAGGGGATGACCACATGGTCACTTATGACAAACAGTTTCCTACTTACCTTCACGTTTGACTCAGAACATCCAAGTGTTGCACAGGCCCTAGACATAATCAAGATCAAGATATTTGAGGACTGTACCACCTCAGTGCAGGCTCAACCTGAGTGGACCATTCAGTTGCAAGACGCGCTTGAATGCTATAACTTCGCAGCAAAGCCAAAAAATGAATATAAGGATGAGGATGAGGATCCTCTCAACACGAACATTCTAGAGTCAGAAGGGACTCACGATGTTGGAGGACCACAGTTAGAGATTCCAGCAATCACCGAACCTATCAAGATTAAAAAGATCAATATTGGCACAGATGCAGAACCCAAGTTTGCCTCTATTGGAGACTATTGGAATGATGAAACAGTCGGACAGATTGCCGACTTGTTACATGACTATCAGGACCTATTTCCCACCAAGTTCACAGAGATGAAGGGAATAGTTGGAGACCTGGGAGTTATGAGGATACCATTGAAGGAGGATGCTAGACCAATTAAGCAGCGCCCATATAGATTGAATCCGCGCTACAAAGAAAAAGTAAAGGATGAAATTGATAAGATGCTAGCAGCAAGCATCATTGAGACGGTAGAAGAAAGCGAATGGGTTATCCCCATGGTCGTACAAGAAAAGAAAACAAAAGGAGACATCAGGATCTGTGTTGATCTACGCAAGCTCAACGATGCATCGCTTCACGATCCATTTTCGACACCGTTCACTGATGAGGTATTAGACAACGTGGGAGGACAGGAGGTCTACTCCTTCACTGATGGGTTTTCAGGCTACCATCAGATCAGAATACATCCAGAAGATCGGTCCAAGACCACCTTTGCAATAGAATGGGGCTTGTTCCAGTATACGGTAATGCCCTTTGGTCTTAAGAATGCACCAGCTATATTTTCTAGAGTAGTCGTTGCTGTATTTAAAGAATACATTCATAAATTCTTAGAAGTATATTTTGATGATTGGACTGTAGTTGGACTAATTGACAAGAATATAGGAGACTTAAGACTGATGTTAGAGAAATGTAGGCAGTACCAGATTTCTCTAAACTTGAAGAAATGTATATTTTGTGCACCATTTGGTATTTTGTTGGGTCACATTGTTTGCAGACAAGGCTTGATGGTAGATCCCGCGAATATTGCCATCATTGTAAACCTTCCAGCACCCAACTCAATCAAGCAACTGAGGATAGTACTTGGTCATACCGGGTACTAAAGAAAGTTCATCAAGGGCTACACAAAGATTACAGCACCAATGGAGAAATTGCTCAAGAAAGATGTAAAATTCCTATGGAAGGAGGAATGTCAACAAAGTCTAGACATGCTTAAAGAGAAGATGGTTACAGCACCCATATTAGTACTTCCCGACTGGACTAAGCCATTTCATGTACATGTGGATGCATCTGGCATCACATTAGGGGTTGTTTTAACACAACCAGGAGAAAGGGACATCGACCACCCTATCGCATATTCCAGCAGAAAGCTCTCGACAACAAAAAAGAACTACACCACAACTGAAAGGGAAGGCTTAGCTATGGTGTATGTGCTGCAGAAGTTTAGGCACTACCTGTTGGGTGCCCCGTTCAAGATGTTTACTGACCATTCTATGTTAAAGTATTTGGTTAATAAGCCAGTGTTAGGGGGGAGAATCTATAGATGGTTACTCCTCTTTCAGGAGTATGATTTTGAAATCATTGTGAAACCAGGAAGACTGAATGCAGGATCTGATCATTTGTCACGGATAGACTCAGGAGAAGAGCCAAGTAACCTAGATGACAATCTACCGAATGCACCGTTGTTCTCTATCTAGATCATAGATGAGTACTATGCCGATATTATTCAATTTCTCACTACGGGAGTAGCACCTGATGAGTTTACTAAGCAGCAAAAGAAGCAGTTGGTTGTTAAAGCAGCAGACTTTACCCTCATCGCAAGACACCTATACAAGTTAGGCCGGGATGAAGTTCTGCGCAGATGTGTGATGCCGCATGAAAAATACGCTATTGTCAGAGAGGCACATTCAGGAACCGCAAAAGGTCATTTCACAAGAAAGACGACTGCGCAGAAAATCCTAGAGGAAGGATTATGGTGGCCTACGTTGCATAAAGACACCAAGGACTTTTGCAGATGCTGCGATATCTGCCAAAGGGTAGGAAAACCCTCGCGACGCGATGAAATGCCGCTGCGACCATAGGTCACGTTACGTGCATTTGACAAATGGGCTATATATTTTGTGGGTCCTATCAACCCACCAGGAAAGCGCACTGGTGCGAGATATATTATCACTGGAACAGAGTACCTCACCAGATGGGCAGAGGCCAAAGCAGTAAGAAATTGTGATGCTGCTACAGCTGCACAGTTCCTTTTCGAAAACATCATCAGTAGGTTTGGATGCCCAGTAATTTTGATGAGTGATCAAGGCACACATTTATTGAACAGCACTATTGAGGCATTGACAGAAGAATTCCAAATCCAGCACCATAAGAGCACTCCCTACCATCCACAAGCTAATGGTACAGTGGAGGCCTTTAATAAGATTTTAGAAAATGCTCTTACTAAGATCTGTAATAGCCAGAGGAATGATTGGGACCTCAGAGTTAACGCTGCATTATGGGCATACAGGACCACATGCAAGAAACTTACGGGACACACACCTTTCAGCTTGGTGTATGGACAGGAGGCTGTTATGCCTATGGATTATATTCTTCCCAGTTTAAGAATCGCTCAGATTACCGAGATGACTGATACAGACACAGTCGAGGAAAGGTTAGCACAGTTGTTTGCCTTAGAATAAGACAGATTCATCGCCGGATTCCATCAGAAAGTGCAGAAGGCACGAGAAAAAGCTTGGCATGATAGACACATTAAGAACAAGACTTTCGAGATCGGAGACCTAGTGCTCCTCTATGACAGCAAATTCATTAAGTTTCCAGGGAAGTTCAAGACACATTGGCTGGGGCCATACTAAATACAGCAAATCATAGAAGGAGGTGTCGTTCAACTCAGCCAGCTGAATGGGGAGATTTTGCCCACATGGATTAATGGCAGTAGGCTTAAGCCCTATAGTGATAGCCACCCCGCATCTTAACCAGTCTAAGCGGTGCAAATGTCCAGTGTAGTTGAAAGGAGGCATCGCACCGGGAACAAGTGTACACCGGAAAAAAAAAAAAAAAAAAAAAAAAAAAAAAAATTGCAGATGATGCGGAGTCGCATCGCAGCAGCGCGATGTTTCCCCATGCCACGTACTCAGTTTTGCAAACTGACAAAGGCCAGTCAAGTCAGCAGCTGACAGGTAGTTAATTAGGTAATGATCTGTATATCTTATCGTAGATTTGGCAGTAGTATAATCAATTTTTCTAGATTTGGCAAATCTCCGACGGGACCGATGCCTGTGCACACACGTTTCGAGGGAAATTCGATTGGATTTCCGCATTTATTAGGGATCGGATGGCGGGTGTGGTCTTTTCCAGGCATTAATGATGACCGACGGGTCCAATCTAGATGACCGTTGCATCTGGGATTATCGTATTGGGCATAAGAGCAGAAAGTATTCAATTGAGACGGTTACATTTGTAGAAAAATCGAGAGCCATAGAGTTAAGTTGTTAAGAGTTATGTGTCCAAAGCTAAGTGGTTACAGAGTGCTGTGATTTTCAGAAGTTTCAGCCAGTGCACGTTCACCATTTTGTACTAAGTGGGTTATGTCCAAGGATGAACTGATAGCAAACATTTTTAGAATATTTCAGCGTTACGGCCTTGCCGGAGCTATGACAACGCCACCAAAGAGTGCTCCTCCAAGTTCGTCACAGACCAGACAGCAACCACAAACGAGGAGCCAATCTCAGGTCAATGATGAATCCGGTTCAGAGCGTGAGGAAGAAGTTCACAGCGGAACAGACTACATGATACCACGACTCAAAGGCATGCCATCACCAAAAATTTCTAAGAACGCTAAGTTTACTGTTCCCATACCACCCATTGATTCTCGAGTAAAGAAAAATGGAGATCTAGTAGGATATGTTGTTGTTGTTAAATTTGTAGATTATAACCTGGCAGAGGGTAAGACATATCCTCAGTTCAAGCCGGATAGCTATCTGAATATTGAGAAGAACATAAGGACAGGGAGAGATGAATGTGTTCCCCTGCCGCATGTCCAGATTCTTGAGCGGTTAGGACTGCTCAATTTGCTGAGATTACCTCATTTTGGACGGGGTGCAGAGGTTAACGCCGTGGTGTGCATTTTACTTTCTTGTCTACATGGAGGGTACCTATGGCTAGGCAGTAAGGTAGACCTAAACATTGATTTGATACATCGTATCACCGGCCTGTCCAAGACGGGTAGACACCCTGATATACAGACAACAGGAAAAATCAAGGACTCTAAGTTACCACAAGCCCTAGTAACTAAGTATCAGCTACAGAGAGGAGGACGGGGTTATGAAATTTCAAGCATACCAAATGAGACACTTAGATTCACCGCCAGTCTGCTCGCGGGCAGACTGCTAACCAAGGTTCGACCAAAGGAAGTTACAGGATCTGTAATTCACCTAGCCATACAGGTCACAGAGGGGGAATAGTTCAATTGGTCTCTATTCTTATTAAATATGCTGCAAGCAGATTCCTTGGCAGCTCAGGATGAATCCAACCACCCTTTCCATTTTTCGTGGTTGATTATTCTTTGTGCATTTTTCGGATGGAAGGAGCCACCCCATACCCAGTTTCCACAAATGGTAGGTGGCGCACCCAAAGGAGTGCGCTATGCCAGCTTATGGGAGACCAACCGCCCAGCCAAGAAAGAAATAAATGCGATGGTATTCCATGACTACTATAAGCTATTGATGAAGGTCATCCAAGAGACACCACGGCTCAGCACGGAGATTGTGGACATGTACGACAGCCGGCTTAATTTTATGGAAGACATCCATTTAATCTATCTACGGTCGAAAAAGACCAAGCGGGATGATTGGGCTACTAGCTCATTTAGGATGGAAGCCCGGGACGTCGAAGGAGTCATCAGAGACTTCAACGACTAATGGAAGCAGGAATACGAAGATACTGCACCACTATCATCAAATAGTGCAGAGACAGAACACCAGGACAAGGACAAAGATAACGCAGACACCCAGACGCAATCTTCAATAGAGGAACCACTACCAGGGGAAAAGAAGAGACCTTCACAGCAAGGACCACTAGGGACGCAGTAGAAGAAAAAACAGAAAACCTCCAAGCCAACTCTTAAGACAGCATTGACAGACGATGAGTATGAACTCATCACAACAAGGACATGCGACACATTGAAGGACTCACTTGACGCGATGAAGGAGTCGCAGTAAAAGAGCTAGAGTGCAGTCGAAAAGAAACTTCTAGACTTAAGAATGATTACAGAGAAGACTACCATGAGGTACATTCCACCTAACAAGATGAACACCAGAGAAACCTCAGCACCGTCAATGTCCCACCAGGAAAGCTTAGCAAAAGATCACCTCAATACTGTGTTAATTCCACCAGGGAGTATCTGATTCCCTACCACAATGAAGGACCCACCAGTTCAATTTAGATAATCCATTGAAGTTAACCTTGCAGAGTTTCATATTGACCAGTTGCATATGATCCAGCAGCAGTTAGATGCAGAGCTCAAGAGTAAAGAGCTCGAGACTTACCAGCAGCATACACAGCTGAAGCAATAGAATGCAGCACTTGCTATCAGTGTTCAGAAAAGGGAAGATGAAGTACGAACATATGAGGAAAGAGAGCAAGATATTTCTCAAGTTTTGCAGAGCATTGCATTGGAACTGCCCCAATGTAACATTGAGTTTGCCTTACCAGTTCCGCAGAAGCTAAGAAGAGTAGCAGACAGAGCAAAGGCTCTAGAAGAAACCGTGACTAGGATGGACGTAGAAGTAGCCAAGATGAAGGCAGACCATGAGGTGCAGATCATTGAGCTTGAGGCTCTCTTACGAGACACCTCCCAGGCAGACCAGAAAGTGCGAGTAGAATCCCTTCGACTCACTTCTACACAGATGCAATCTCGCATCGACGAAGCACGGTTAGTACTAACCGATGCGACGAACACATGGGCCAAGTTAGATGATCCGTCGGAGAAAGTAGAAATCTAGCAAAGTATTCAGCAGATAGAGAATACTGCTGTGGCAATGAAAGAAGAAATTAAGGGCTTGGCAGCTCTCCAAAAGATGAGGAAGACAAAGGAGATGAACAGTTTGCAGCAAGAAGCGCAGCAATTAAGAACCAAGGAGATGCACATTAATGACCTGCTTCAACCGTATCAAGAGCAAATCGTAGAGATAGTTGATACGGTTGAACAAAAAATGAAGGAGTTCACTACCACCAGGGAGAAAAATGACGCCACAGAAGACGCCAGTATTAGTTAAGCTTTGCTTGACTCGGCACAAGAGAGTGTCGAGGTGATGCAAAAGGAAGTCACAGGACTTCGTGAAAGGTTGCAGAGGGCTTCGTAGGAAGCCAAGGCAAAGCTACAACAGGAGAAGCCTGCTGCAGGTGGCTCGAGGACGAGCCACAAGTAAATGTTAGGGGACTATTGGAGCAGGGTCCCGTAGCTACAGAAGAAGCTGCTAGTTTTGGCGAAAAGATAAGTTTTGGCGGAAAGAAGTTAAGACAGAGCTACGACACCGTAGCACGTTTCCAGCTGGAGAGCAGAGCCGAAAACCATGACTTTTAAGACAGAAAAGTCAAGAAGGCAATGGTACCTGAGCGGCCGAGAAGAGAGAGCTCAACCACTGCATTGAAGGCAGCGGTGGAAGACAGGAGAGCTCAGTGACCCTCATAAAAGAAAAGGAGCAATGAGGATGAAGCATTGAAGGTGAAGGATAGAAAAGCGAAGCGGTGCATAGTACCCATGATCAGTGCCGGGAAGCATGGAAGACTGCAGAGAGCTGTGGTGTGATGGAAAGCGGCTACCTCAAGTACAGATATGGTCAACTGTCACTAAGTTAGGCTTTGGGTTACTGTTGGGACAGGCCCACAGTGTTGTAATGGCATGACCTTCGGGCTGCCTATATAAGAATATATTTTGTATTGTAAAAGGGTTGGTTAGTTGGTTGACGGGTTGAAGAGCTAGCTATTCATTTTGTTAGTAGTGTTTTGCAGATTATTAGACTGTTGTAAAAGCCTAGCTCTGGTTCTATTATTAGCAGTAGAAATCTTACGGTAACCAGTAGCTGGCTTATAGAATATGTATGTAACGATCCGCAGGGATCAACAGAGAGGGAAGATTATATTGTAGGAGAGCAATATAGAAGAAAAAAGAGATCTAAGAGAGAATATCTTAAGCTGCATATGCGGTGCAGCAGAACTGTGTTTTACCTTCCCCTAAGCTATAATAAAAACACAGTTCTGTGGACGTAACTTCCATCCTGGAGGTGAACCACGTTAAAATCAGTGTTATGTGATTGGTTTATGTGTTATGTTTATTTATGCATTTCTCAGTCAGTTTATGGACTTTGTTTACAGTTCAATGAATGAACGTGTTAATCAGTTCACAGCAATAGAGAAGGATAAATATAGGTTAACGCCTTTGGCACGCTGTTTATGGTTCATTTATGCTCTACGTAAAACGGTCTTTATTGCTATATCGAATAGCCTTGTATGTTAATTCTTGCACGTCGACACGAGCAACGCTAAGTGCGCTAAACCGCGGAGGTAGGGTATCACAGAGAGGTGATACCGCACCGGCAGAGAAGCTGCAGTGCACGATACCGTAGGTGAAGGACTTAGCATTGGGCAGAATCTGCGTGTCGCATCGTGCGCGGCGATACGATAAGGTTGGAGATATCGCGGGCCTGAGAAAGTGCGTGCCGCAGGAAAGGATCGCACGACGGTATAAAGGAATATCTTACGGCTAGAAGAGCTGCGAGGTGAGGAAATCATGTGACACGAGCAGGAGATCGTACGACGCGCAGAGGAGAGACCGCAGCTAGGAGAGCTGCGAGCCACCAGTGGGATTGCCACAGAACCTGGTCCAAGACGCTTGAGTCCTTGGCCAACCCATTAGAGTCACTTCGGGTGAGACTTCAGGCCGCTTTGTGGTCTGTCGCCGAAAGGGCCAGTGATCTAGGGGTAGTGTTGGTTGATTATAGTAAACCCGGGTCTACCCATAGAAGCCAACACTCAAGATCAAATAGAGTGAATTGATCAATCCTAAATTACGATATTATTTAAAAAATACAAAAATATTCAAAAAATATAATATCAGCAAACTCGTGAATGAAAATTGACATCAAATCCCCATCAACAATTTTGAAAGAGACTTTTTAGTACTTGATTTTTCACACCAAATTGATGAGAACAACTACAAGTATTATTGGAAGCTCTTGAAACTTAAAAATTGAACCAAATAATATCATATCAGATTCAGGTAAGTTCATATCAAATCCAAGAGTGTGGAACAATGGTTCCAAGTTCTCCATTGAGATGGTAGATGCACAATTTTCTCCTTCTTGAACAAAACTCTGAGTATTGGTGCATGCAATCATGTAGGAATTTGCTCGAAGCTCTAGATCAATGAGAGTGAATGGATCACTCATAAAATATGATATTATTTCCAAAAAATATGAACCATTAATTTTTTGCACACCAGCAGCAACATTAGAGAGAGAGAAATCTAATTCCTCTTGATTTCTGAAGAAGTCACTGGTAAACTATGCACATAATTTAAAATAGAAGAATCACTGGAGAATGTTTGCATATAATGGAAGGAGAGTTTTTCTTCGATAAAAGAGATTCGAGTGTCTTATTTTGGATCATCCATATGAGAATATGATATATTATATATCTCATAAACATTTGGAGCAGCAGGAGAAGGATTCACTCCAAGGATAATTTCTTCAATTCTAATTGAGTGTGTTGAAGATTCTACTTCTTCTTCATCTTGAACAACTTCATCAGAGAGAGTAGAGGCTAAGAATTTCTAATAAATAAATCTTGTGGTTTTGGGTGTGTTCTCCAAATTGATACAATGATACTCATTGTGCTTTCCAAAGGTTCTATCCAATTCTGTATAGATATCCTTTGGGTATTCAACATAATCAATAAGGTAGTGCAATGGAGAGAAGGCCAGCCATATTGTTCCAAAATCCATATCACTGTGATTTAGACATTCATTCTCATATTCATAAGACTCTTTACCAAGTCCAATAGATACCTTATAGAGACCTTGTCTCTTTAGAGATGAAATCATCTTCAATTTCCATTATGAATTACTTGTGAATCGAGTAAGAAGAGGAACTGGTAATATTGAATCCATATGAAGTTGTACCCACAAAATATCACTGTAAAACCAAAAACAATTTGCAATATGTCAGAATCAAGCTTTCCATTTTGACATGTACACTTTCTCAGGGTCCATCACACCCACAGAGACTTCTCTGAAAGAATCCAAAGTTAGCAATGCACCCTTCGCAAGACTTATGTGGAATCCCAGCTGGTTCTTGTGTACAATGGAGATTGGACAGACTTGCTGCTTTCCTAAGTAGGATCTGATACCATGTTTGAATTGTTTCCATTGATCTTTAGGAACTAAGTGCAATTGGATTGTATTATTATGCAGTGTAATGGAATGAAAAATACACACTAAAGAAGACAAATTTCATAGGAAAAATATATTTATTGCTCAATATAACTACATTATAAACTTCATTAATTCTAGTAGTATACACAAGTGTTACAACAAAGACAATTTGAATCATGTGTATAGGATTCAAATCTACCAACTCAGGACTGACTAACTAGCTAACTAGAAGTGTCTAAATCATTATCATAGCTCACTAGTCTAACTCCATATGTCTAATTTAGTCTCTCAACCAGTTATAATCAGTTAAACTAGTTAAACTGATGTGGTAGGTGAGTAGTAGGTGAGAATAGGCATCTACCCACATGCATCCATGCAATACTGGTGCTAACTAAACTAAAGGACATCTAACTGAATATAACTAGAGCATAACTTAGCTTGACTAGTTACCAACTACCAAGAACTAAAGGACGTTGGTGGTGGCACTCCCAATGGCTCCTAAATTGTAGGGATTGGTCTTAGAGGCACATAAACTGATGCATGAAGGTGCAATCAGTTGTAGTTAAGCTCTATATGTGTTCCCCACACTCTAGTGAATGGTAATGGTGGCCCCATTATCCCAAGTGGACCCAATGGTACTAGTGGAACCAATATTAATTAATGAATCTTAAGTTAGGAAAATATAATCTAATAGACTAAGTATGGACAAAGAAGGATTATAAATCCCAACAGGGGGATATTGGGGGATATAGATAGAGAGGAGGAGGGTGGTGGTTTTAGGGGGATACATAGGTGTGTGTGTGTGTGTGTCTGTGTGTCTCTGACAAAGAGAGAGAGAGGGAGAGGAGGGGGGCGTTAGTGGTAAGGGAAGACATATGGATGTGTGTGTGTGTGTGTGTGTATGTGTGTGTGAGAGAGAGAGAGAGAGTGGAGGGGGGGGTTCTAGAAGAGTAATAAAACTCACTAATACGTTCGTTACACTACTTAGTCGATTTAATTGCAATTTTTGCATTAATACACTATGTGGTAGACTAGGCGTGCTTAGTTGGACAAATGCCAAGTCAATTGGGGATTTCACACCCACATGAGGACTCTAGCTCAGTCAACAAGCCACATGTGGGCTCTCATCGTTGTTGGTCTTCTCCCATTCATTGAATGTGTAAACCTTGGTTGACTAGGAGCACTAGAGATGAGTTTTGTCCATTTTTGGCTTGATTTGGTGCACTTAATGCCACCTTGAGACTCTAAACCACCCATATTTCCACACCCACGCATTCCAAGGTGTAATCATTGACCCACATCATCTTAGCCATGTCCATTCAGCAATTCGTGGTTGTTTGGGCTGATTTGGGGCATGATTGGCCCACCAAGGGAGGATTGATGCCAATTTGGAAATTTCAACTTGTACACTCACATCATGGGGACTTCACTTAGTGAACCTCTCACATAGCACGTGCGATCGTGGGATATTAAAGAATACCCTTAATTTCGAGAGATATTGAACCAAACTCTTTTTGTTGAAACCCCCTCCCAATACTTAAAACCTCCTCCCCACCCCTTTTTATACCTCAATCCTTATAAACAACCCTACCCACCCCCACCTTAAACCCCTCATCCCCCCAATACCTGCAATATATTGGTTCTATTTTTGATAATTTTAAAACCCACAATATGAACTAATGTGATAGGATATTGGCCAACAAGTGAAGCCCTCATGACTCACATTGGGCTCCCAAAGCCTCACGAAACTTTCCAAATGTAATATAAACCTGGAAATAACATGGTTTAATGTTAGACAGCTAAAACTATCCTAGTTACGTTCACATTTGTGTGTGTAAATTACTTCTCATTTCATGGTTTTTGCACCAAATTCGATTTGTGAGCTTCACTAACACTCCTAGATTCTCCTGTGGTTCGAATTTCTCACAAGGGGATCATAGTGGTATGGGGTGACTTGTGGATGTGTGTGGTTTTCTTTATGTGTGTGTGTGTGTGAGAGGGTGTTGGGGAATAGATA
>LPNX010457646.1:71387-87602 GCA_001517045.1 Pseudotsuga menziesii | reverse complement strand
GTAAGAGAGAGTGGAGAGAGATATGTGTTATTTATTAGGAGTGAGAGAGAGGTGTTAGGGGGATGTGTGTGTGTCTGAGAGAGAGAGGAAGAGAGACATGAAGGGAGGTGTGAGGGGTTTCGGGGGGGGCACTAAGTGATTAGATATAGAACAATAGGGGGGTGTTTAATATTTAGAGGTAGAGAGAAAGGATTAGGGATTTGGGGGCAGGGATACAGGTGTTTGTGGTAGGGCGAGACATAGGCGTGCGCATGTGTGTGTGTGTGTGTGTGTGTGTGTGTGTGTGTGTGTGTGTGTGTGTGTGAGAGAGAGAGAGAGAGAGAGAGAGAGAGAGAACGAATGGGGTAGTGGTGTGTTAGGGAGAGAGAGAGGAGGGGGATTAGAGGTAGGGAGAGGAGGGGTGGTTAGAGGTATGGATAGGAGGAGTGGGGTTTAGTAAGAGTTAGTGGGAAGAGAGGGGTGTTGGGGGCACATAAAATAATAAAACTATTGTTATAATTGGCAAAGTAATCAAATGTAAATTTATAGGATTCCACAATGCAGACGCATTATAGTCTTACAAAACATGTGTGTTTTTTGAATAATTATAACATGCACGCATTTAGCTTTCGGGGGGAACACAAATTTGAATTTAAAAAAAAACACGAGCGCATTTAGTGCCACTATGGCCGAGCCTACACCCATGCTGGCGTGGAATTTTTATGCCTGTGTGTCTGATACAAAATTTGCTTGAGATTCATCATTTCTATAGCCTTGTAGTATGATAAACCATGATTAATTGAGCATTACATCCAAATTTTCAATATGCTAGTGTTTATCCGTTGGTTATAGTATGCTACACATCTCCATTTTTTATGAAATTTTAGAAACATATATGTTTTTTTTACAGATTCCAAATATGTATTTTTTAACAAGAAAATATGATTTGTTCTATTTTTCCTTATTTATCTTGTGTAATCACTCCTCAACTCAAGAAACACATTGTTAGTGTTTCTTCCATAACTCTTCCATTTTTCAACCATTTTGAAAAAAAAATATTCCAGTGCATTAAAGAACACCAACCTCTACATGCTATAAAGAAACGTTTCCAAATAATTACATTAATACATTCAAATGTTGCACCCACAATTGACATACTATTTTCAAGGTGTGATCACTTAGATAATTAAAAAAAAAATTAAAAAAAATTATTTTATTTTTTGAAAATTAGTCGTGCACTAGTACTATCTTTTCTCTATATGTCTACCATTTTTTGTAAGTTGATTCCATCATTTAGGCACTGAAAGGCTGCACCCACAAAAAGATATACCATATAATTTGTCCCAAAAATAAAAAAGAGGCCATGAAAAAAAATCTAACTTTAAAGATAGTTAAGAACATTTTCAATAGAAAAAAAAATTATATATTTGGAAACGTCATTCAGTTTCCTACATTTCATTCTTTTTGCTCATCACAAGATTCATTGTGTAAGTGTCTCAAAATATCCATGTAAGTTTATGGATGCATTTTTTTCAGTATTTTATTGCATCTAACGTGTCAAAAGAGACCCTCATTAACTTGCATACACCCAGTTGCATAAATTCATATTAAATAAAATATCAAAACCAAAAGAATTTTTTATAAATAAATTTAGATTCATAAGAATTTAGAAAAATATTTCTTATTAATTTTTATTTCAAAGATTTATCTAATTTGATTATCACTAATGTTATATTATTTGGTAACAAATAGTTATAAAACATATTAATTTATTTAAACAAACTTAATAAAATTGTTAATTATATATAGAAAACCATTTTTGTAACATTGAAGGTAAATGTGTAAAAATATATTTTCTTAATAATCAACAAAAGAAACTTAATTATTTATGTTATTAAAACATTAAAAGCTAATTTTAAAATTTATGCATCATAAAGTTATAATTTGTACAATTAAATTTGTCTTATGTTATATAAATCGATTAGTAATGATTTGTAGAGTTAAATTTGTTTTATCTTTTTTTTAACTATTTAAATGAAATAAATTACTAAAAAAAACAAATTATTTTTCAAATCCTATGAAAATGCTTTATATATATATATATTATAAAACACATGCCAACTTGCATACTTAAAAATAACATTGGTTCATATATGCCTAGCAGGATAGATAATGCAAGTACACATCTCTAGGTAGGTGTGCATGATGGTAGATTAATATTATATGCATAATAGTATATTTATTAGTATATATGCATGTTGTCATATATATTACTACCATAATATGTGAGCATGTATGTATATCTATATTAATGTGTATATTAGGTATACGTATTGAATTATATGTATATATATTATAATTGAATATAATTATGAGACAAGTGCATTGCAATTAAAATATTTTTTGCATTGTTGAT
Organism: Pseudotsuga menziesii; assembly: GCA_001517045.1. Lineage (NCBI taxonomy): Eukaryota > Viridiplantae > Streptophyta > Pinopsida > Pinales > Pinaceae > Pseudotsuga > Pseudotsuga menziesii. Next base: position 85,207 of record LPNX010457646.1, on the reverse strand, counting down.
GATGGTAAACTTAGGTCACAATCTCTATATGCATTGATCCTTTACGAATGAAAATTCTCTTCTAATATATATATATATAGTCAGAAAGAGCCAAGTTGAGGTGTCCTAGGCCTTATTATTTGGAGGAGGCCTTATTATTTGGAGGATTCTTGAGTCTCTTTTAAAAAGTGAAAGTTATGCCCATATCCTTTTATGGTATGGTAGTGAAAATATTATATAAAGATACTTGATTCATAGATACAAGAATATTGTGATGTGTGTTCCATAAGATGATGCAGGATATCATGATGATTATTTCACGGTTTTATATCCTAGCATATATATGTTGTCCAATGTAATGTAATGTAAATTATTAAACTAAGATCTATGGAAAATTGGAGGTCCAAAACTTGTAATTAAAATCTTAATATCTATACGTAATGTGAGGTCCAAAGGTTATAGATACCTTTTTCTAACTATTAAGGTACATGCTTGCTAGGTTTTAAGTTAGACATTGATTGTAAATGTGGCATTGAAAATAAATGCTAGTATAACACTAGTTGAATTGATGTGCAACTCTATGAGAAGTACCAACATAGTTTAAGATATTTTATAAAACAATAATACATTTAAAAAAATCCTTGTTAGTGCCGCATTATATTAAACAACCGTAGTGTGCTACACAAATTTTCCGGCACCACCAGTGCCTAAGTTAGCTTAAAATATTTTTATTAAAATATTAGTAATTAAAAAATGTGACGTCGAGAGGTTATAAAGATGTAGAGACTTTCTCTTAACTATTAAGAAGAACCAAATTAATAGTCAGTCTTCAATATTATTTGAATGTTGTATCTTTTAAGCATATATATCTTGGCAGACATATTGTCAAAAAGACAAGTGAACTTACTTGAAGGACAAATTTTACTTGAAAAGTTCATGGACACTTCTATGGTGTCAATGGGATGTTTCAAAGAATATTAAGGATGTTTTTATTAGTCATTTGTCGTTTTTCTCTTAGTTTACATTTTTTGTTGGTATATATATGCCAGGCGGTATATGTTTTGGAAGAATGTAATAGATCTGAAAATGATTGTATGTGGATTTTGATGTAGTTGGTAATGTTTACTGCTTGGAAACCTGTCTAGATTTCGAGTCTAGTCATTCCTAAATATATATTGCAGCCAAGGAAAGTTATGGATATCATATCTTTTTTTGAAGTATTTTTAATGTACTATTTAATTTCTCTTTGATTCTAATGGAATATCGAGTGGCTAGTTTTTTCTTTGTGAAAATTTTAAAATATTTTACAAAACCCTTATTCATTTAGAAAACAATTCCTTTTTAAATAGTTTTTTAAATAAAATATTAGTATTTTTTTTTAAAATTGGTGCACTTGATTTATTTTTTCAACATGAAAATCCATACTTCTTATTATTCATTTCAATCAAAGAGAGTAATTTGATTTTAATATCTGATTATATCCTCAATGGGAAGAGATAAATATCAAGTTAGATAAACAATATATAGAGTGCTTAATCATAAATATTCATCAAACCATGATACATGAAAGATATTCAACACGCATTTGGAATAAGGATTCTCTTTATTAACAATAGTGAATGAGATAAGTATACAACCCAATGCCTGAAACAAGGACTCCTCTGCAACCAAAGGATTCTGAGTTCTGCTGCTCCAAATACTTCTGAAGATATACCACCAGCATAACTTTTCTCTCCAATTATGATTGATTAATTCCCTCCCCAAGGCCTGTATTTATACTTAGGAAAATAGAGCAGTTTCGAAGGTTGAGGAGGTTGAGACAGTTAAGATAGTTAATGTTTAAGGCTTAACAAATCCCCATTAATCATCTTTATTATTTTTAATGTTGAATGGAGGTGTACACGAGTATTGGTACTGGAAACCCGCGTATGACACGTGAGTTGCTGTAAGGGAAACCTGCGTACAGATCTATACGTAGGTTGCAATGACAATACCCACGTACAGTACACGATATGTTGTGGAGATAGTTGCGTATGTACCCGAGTTGCTGTGGAAAGATTCATGTATAGCAATCAACATGTAAAAAGGTAAAAATGGCAAGCTAGGTGGATAGTGAATGCATCTCATGTCATGCCCATCTATAGTGTTTTAGGAAACCTTCAATCCATAAATATATTTTTGTGCGCCGAAATATGAAGTGTCGGCACTTAGACGGAGAAGTGCCATTTGGGTTGATAACAACAGCACAATCCAAGTCCATGTCAATGAGAATATATATGTCACAGTACACGCGAGGAGAACCGATGCGCGAGAGAGAAGGAGGAATACTGTGCGTTGTGGTATGGTTGTTTGTTCACCATAAAATTCGACTATTTTAGGAGCGATCGGCCACTGAATGGGTCAACCCACTCATCCTTGTAAACATTATATATAGTTTCCTCCAAGCAAGAGCACGGTTAGTTATCTAGTTTGTAAATCTGTTAGTTGGCATTAGAAAAGAAGCTCTGTGAAAACTATGTTCTGAATTTTAATAGAAGTTATATTTTCACTGCATATGCATGTTCTTGTTCTTATGAGCGATTGATTGAAATGCCACCCTAATTGCTGAGAGGGCCCCTCAACAACTAGTGGTCTCCATTCCTATGCGTGTTCTTGTTATCTCCTTTCTCACAGATAAGTAGTTTTTATTTCTATTTTATTTATGCAAATCGATTTCTTGTTAGTTCATATTTTTCATTTCTGTGTTTCCTGTACCATATGTTTCATTATGAGTAATTTTGTGTTGTTAGTATAATTTATATTTATTGAATTAAAGTAACCAGTCACGTGCATAGTTTGTTTCTAGTTTTCCTTTCAGTTTTCCTTCCAGTTTCATTTTCAGCTTAATATCAAATGCTATGGTTGCAATTAGATAGACTTTAGTTAATTTAGTATCCTAGGTTTAGTTTGTATTTAGAATTAGTTCTGTTAATTCTGTTTAGTTGTAGACTAGTTTTAGTTATATTCCAGTTTGTTTCATTTCATAATAGGGAATAGTCTCTTTACAACCATATACTAGTACGAGTAATCTCTTTGTTATTTCAATTATTAACTGGGTTCAATTACTGTCATTTATGCATCATATTCTCATATGCATGAAATCAGCTAATATTTAGATCATCTAGGACATTTATTTCCTAATTTCCATTGTTTTCCTCATATGGACTATCATTCAAACCATCTATTTAGACTATCATTCAGCCCTTCGTCCAGCCTTTAATATTTCCTATTCTGTTTTAAACCTGTTTAAAGTTTTGTTTCTTTGGTTTTTGAATTATGTTTTGTTTTGTAATTAGATAATGGTTATATCTATAATTAGGACCTTAGTCTAGATCATTTAAAGTATCTATCAAGTTCCATCCCTATCTTTCACTTCCTTTTACCTTAGTATGTGTTGAATTGTGTTTTGTTCTGTTTCTTTTGTTTCTGATTTCTTCATTCATTACTGTTGTAACGTTTGGTAATTTTATCTCCATATTAGTTTAACTTATGTTTGTGTATATTGAATTTAGGATTAAACATGTTAATTTATAGAGAAACACACCAGTACTTTGTAAATAGATCATAGCATAGGACCAGTTTTGTTCATTGTGTGGTTACAGGAAATATTCGTAGAATAGGATTAGAGGAGTTTTATTTATTAAGTTTTCTACTTGTTTCTAAGTCATGTTTTCCTCACATGTGTTTCATATAAGAGTAGTATACCTTTGAATTTCAAGTAATTGCTAAAATATTTTTGTTTCTTAATTAATAGATTAGTTTTTCATAATATCTTTTTCCGTTAAAGTCATTTTCTTATGGAATAAATCACAATGTTTACTATCACATGTAATTGGACACTACTTAGTTTGCATTTTTTCTTGGAAGTTAAGTTAGATCTAATCCCATTTAGTTTCTTTACTTCTTTCGAAATCCATTTTGATACACCTCCTTCTCCAGTGAAAATAACCATGAATGCATATCCTCAGAACAATCAAGGAGAGTGGATCTAGATAAATTTGTTCCATCACTGTATATTTGTGAAACCGCCTGTATAGTTCAGTTATTTGGTTTCTTAGATTAATTAAATAATCATAATATTGTATGAAATAACATAATATTTTGTAAGAGTTCTAAATCTAAAACCTAATAACCCAACAGACTCATGTTTATAATCTGTGTCCTGGTAGTTTCCATTTAGTTGATGTTGTTTGAGGGCATTTACTGATTACTCCTATGTTCTTTAGATATGTCATAGTTTTTTTTTCATATAAATACGTTACATATCTCATATTTTTGTTTCATATCAATACCTTATTTAGGTTTGTTTTTATATCAATACCTTTTTTTTTATCTGCATTTTATGTTATTCATTTGAATTAAGGGCTAACTAGACTTGAACCTTGATGGGTGCAGAAACATTTTTCCACCTCACTAATCCACTTATTTCTTTGGGGCATATCCAGGTATATCAATATCCTATTTTGATACCTTTAGGTCACATCAAGGTATATCAATATCCTGTGTTGATGCTCTCTGGGTGCTTATTATTAATTTCCTATTTATTATTAATTTGTCTGAGAAGTATGCATGCTACAACTACAAACTCAATACATGGTGAGCATGGTTGGATCCCTTATGGACAATATTCTCCTCACACTTCATTATAGTATTCATCCCCAATCCCTGGTAGTTATTCCCCTCAAATTCAAATCCTACGTAGTTCAAACTATATGCCTCCAGAAAGAAGGCATGCATGGGTTGAGGCTTACACTACACTTGATAAGAAAGAGAAAAGAGAGGTCTAAATGTATCCATCATTATAAAAAGTGATTTGAAGTTTTGGTGATGATTGGTTGTAGGTTCCCTTTAATCCCTGTTGTATTTTGAAAGTTAGTAGTTACATGTGATTAGAATAGATATTTTTGTACACTTTAATGAAAATATGCCTTGATGGATCATCCAACAAAAGGAAAATAACTGTAATTTGAAATGCATCTAAATTAATATAAGACTTACAATCATCTAAGCTTTTTTTCTTTTTCTAAGTGCAACTCTGTAGTTAGTGACACAACATCCAATTTCATTACTGCAATACCATTTATCTTCACCCTATATTTTGATGAACCTATCACCTTTTCTGATGAAAGTTCAGTGCCATATTTTATAGGGGAAACTTTCTCATGCTTGTGAACAGACAACTTCTTAGCTAATTTCCCTTGGCTAAAATTCTCTAATCCAAACTTCCCATGATGTTTCTTAAGGCCTCTGCTATTTTTCTTTGTTGGGGCCAGACAAGATTTATTCACCCTGATTCCCTTTGACATGTATTTATATTTTGTGGCCTCACCCTTTTGTGTAGCATAAGCCTTGATAGGAGGTGTGTTGATTGAATTGACTTTCCTTGAATCTAAATTTGAAACATCTTGCTTCTTTGGAGAAGGCATCAGTGGTGCAGTCACGCTTTGTAGCTTTTTTTCTTCTGTTTTTTGGATCAACCAATGATTCAATAGACATTTTAGCACATGTACACTCCTCTCATCCTTATCTCCAATGTCCCATTTATCCATATTCTTGGAGGACATTGATTCTTCAAACCATGGATCCATCTTCTTACCCTCTAACTTTTAGCAAGTTCTGAAGAAAACCTTATAAAGGGTTGATATGAATCTGAAGACACCATAGTTTTCTTACTACCTCATGTTTATGTTGCTTCTTTTTGGATCAATATGTCTACTTTGGAACATTCCTCATTTCCCTTATCTGACTTCTTGTCATTATCAAAGCATTTAGTATAAGATTTTTCAGCTGCAGAAATCTTGTATGCATCATCATGTCTAGTCACGCCAATTGCGACTGCCTCCACTAAAGCAGTTGCAGCCTCTGCAACACATGCAAACATAGATTCTCAAGCCTGGTGATGTTGTTTAGAGGGAGGCAGGGAAACTCCATCACTTGGTAGGCTACTTCACAATCGATATTTATCATCCTTCGGTGGCAAACACATAGGCCTTTCCATAAAAAATGAATACCTCTTCCCATGTAGTAAATCACTTTCAGTTTCAAGAATGTTAGAACTTAAGATATTATTAGTTCTCAAATGGCATTCATTTAACATATGGAGAATGATTCCTGAGCACATGGATAACTCTCTCCTCGACCTATCCAAGGTGATTCACATTATTTATCTTTTTTTTTTAGACTTGAATTAAATATTTTTCATTAAAACCCATCAGTCACGTGCTTCCTTCAAAACCCTATATAAAGTATTTCCATTGTGAAATTTTGGTTGTAAGATCGATTGCTTTTAGAAATTGTGGAGTTTCTTTCATTTTGGGTTCCTTCCCTATATCAGGACTAATATTTTTGGGAATATTAGGGTTAGAAAATTGATTGTCTTGGGAATTTTTTCATCATTAGACTTCCTACTAGTTTGCAGCCTACAAATTCTAGTTGTAAGGAAGCAATATTACAGGAGCTTACTGACTTTGTCCCTCAATATAAGTGTGATTTAGTTGTATATAATTCAGATACTAAGGATTTCTATACACAAGCTCTAATTACATTTGATGGTAGCATACATTTGAGGGAAGAAAGGGAATTCACTACAACAAAATACCCTTTTAGGGGTAGTTTTGGCTTGTGGCAATTTTTCTAATCCCTCCACCCCCACTCAAAAAAAAGAAATAGGTCATTGGGGGTGGTTCTTAAAAAAACCCCTCAAAAGTCCTGAAAATTGGACTTTTGGGGACGTTGTTTAACCCCCCCGCCAAAAAATGTCCAATTCTCAGGACTTTTGGGGGCGGATTTTTAAACCCCCTCCCACAAAAAAAAATTCTAATTCTCAATACTTTTCAGGGCGGTTTTCAAACCCCTCCGCAAAAGTCCAATTCTCAAGAATTTTGGAGGGGGTTTAGAAAGACCCCCGCTAAACGTGTTTTTGAAGGAAATTTTTAGAAGACCCATAAAAGTCTTGAGAATTAGAGTTTTGGGGGTGGTTTTGGCTTGTGGTAGTTTTGCGAAACCCCCCCCCCCCCCCCCTCTTAAAACAAAAAAATTAGGTATTTGGGGGAGGTCCTTAAAAACCCCCCTCAAAAGTCCTGACAATTTGAATTTTGGGGAATTTTTTAACCCCCCACCCCCCCTGAAAAAAATAAATCTTGTTGGACTTTTAGAGGTGGTTTGGAAAGACACCCCACAAAAAAAGTCTAACAAGACTTTTTTTTTTGGGGGGGGGGCGGGATTGGAAAGACCCCCCCAAAAAAATGAACATGAATTTTCAGGGGGAGGAGGGGGGGGGGGTTGGAAATACACCCCCCCCCCCCCCCCCCCCCCCCCGGCCTAAAAAAAAAATCCCACAGGAATTTTGGGTTGGGGGGGGGTTGGAAACCCAACCCCCCCCCCCCACCAAATTGCAACATGAATTTTTTTTGCAGGGGGGCGGGGGGTTGCAAAGACCCCCCTGAAGGTTTACCTAGTAGTTTTTAAAGGTAGTCGTTAATTCAAATATTATATATAGTATAATATATAGTAGGATCACTAAAAGAACAACCAAGCATAGAAATAATAGACACAATATTTTGACCTTGGAAACGACAAGGGGTAAAATGCAACAACGTTGTGATATAGATCTTAGTTCAAAGTACAACATACATCTTAATACATAGTAATCACATATAGTAGAAGATAAACCCCAAGAACAAAAGAGAAACTCCTCCAAAGGTAGAGAACCCTGAAAAATAATTCTTCTAGATGGTAGCAAACTTCTTCCTTGAGTGGAGTGAACTAATTGGTTGAGTGAAAATGAGTGAGGCACCTTGTTATTTATAGTTGACTTTATGTTTTCTTGTTCAGTTTAACTAGGTCGGGCCTGCAACTTTCACACTTAATATAGTCTAACTTGTCTTTTATGCATAATAATCATTGTTTATTAATATATTTTCTAAGGCCGACTTGGTGAGGATGCCTCCCACAACTACTACATCAACACTCCCTCTTAGCCAGGGAATAATCATCATAGTAGAACACATATGGATATAATTTGTAAATAAAAATTGTCTCTAACATCTCTATATCATATGCAATTTCTTCCAACAGAATCTCAGTCCATCAAGAAGTGTCAACAACTCAAACCAATCCATTAGGGAGTCAATATGCACCAAATCAACCCTACGCATTTGGGAACCTACATGTAACAAATCAAATTATTCTATCAAGGAGTAAAAAACTCAACCAAGTACATTGGTGGGTCCACATACACTGCTTAATCCATTCCATTGGTGAGCCTACATGTAATATCTGATAGTATGCACCAGTATGCACTAGTGTGCACTAGCCTATCCACCTTATCAGAGGGTGTCTCATAGATCTCCCCACTTCGAAGTCTAAGAGTGTCTGGGAGAATGCACTAAATTTCTCCATCACATCACATGATGTCCGAGAGATGTCCCCACTTTTTCATATATTGTCCAGGAGCATGTGTTGGTCTATCCATCCCTTCACAAGATGTCGAAGAGATCTCCCACTCCATCACAAAGTGTTCAAAAGAATGCGGTGGACTCTCCACCCCTTCACAAGTTGTCCAATAGATATCCCCACTTTATCATAGAGTGTCTGAGATAATGTTGTGGCCTATCCACCCCTTCAAAGGGTTTTCTAGAGATATCCTCACTCCATCATAGAGTGTTTGGGAGAATGCAATGGCCTCTCGACCCCTTCACAGGGTGTCTGAGAGATCTCCCCACAACATCATAGAGTGTATGAGACAATATAGTGGTGTTGCCACCCCTTCAAAGAGTGTCCAAGAGATCTCCCCACTCGGTCACAAAGTGTCCATGAGAATGTTACTATAAAATCACCCTTCCCTCTCAACAAGGGATTCAACATGAGACTAATATCCCCACTCCATCACAAAGTTACCATGAGAAGAAACAGTACCATTTTTACTCATCTAGAGACTATTCTACCCACTCTATCACAAAGTGATTGGGAGAATTCACTGCCTCATTCTGACTCATCTTCCCTTAGCCATGTCATGTGAATAATACTAGGCAAATATTTGCTTGATGCTGCATACATCCATCTTCAAGCTCATCACATTTTCCTATGTACTAGAGAACCTTTCTCCCTCTACATCTGAGCATCATACTCTCCCTCTAGCTCTTCCTACAGTCTATTCCATCAGGCTATATGATGTGTCATTTCAGGTGCCAATATGAACACCAACTGTCACAGAGAAAATAAGCACATCTCCTAACTGTAAGGATCTGTCCTAGTGATGACCAGGTACATCAAGGATCCTCTCAAATTCCTGTAAAGTGGGATCCACCAAATATGAATACAGAAACAACAATATCACTTATATTTGTTACCATCAATGTAGACATGTACTCATAGTCCACCATGTTATATCTGCTCAGGATCTCAACTGTGTAGTAAGTACTGCTCTAAAGACACTAGATGTAGTAAGTTCCATAGTCGTACTACTTAGAGCACTATAAACTTCTAGTTGTGTACCATTCTTTTCAAAAGAAAGTAAGAATGAATTGCTTTGTCTCCTTCCTATCTTAGTAGTTCCACTCTTCTTTATGCCATATGAACCTAATTAGTACTAGACTTATCTATATGTATCAATGTATTATAGTAACTAGATGCTATTAGTCACTATTCTTAGTTCCTTATTTTCTCTTTATAACCTATAAAAACCTAATTTTTTATTGTTCTATTTAAACTCTAGTTCTAATAGGTTTGATTAGTCCAACTTTTATATAAACTTGTAAGAGATAGAAGAGATGCAAGTATCATGTAGATATGCAAGTATCATATGTAATGATTACTAGTTATGGAATGATTACTACCATATTTATGTTCCTATTATAGGTTGGTTAAGGTTTAATAATTATTTTTGTATTTTATTCTTTATACCAATGTTATTATTATTGAAATGTTTAAGAGTTATAGTGTTTACAATATTGTTTATGTGTTTTTTATTTATAGGTTTTAGGTTATCATTGACAGATATTGTTATTTTTTCCAAAAGGGTAGGGGCATGACACGTCATCTCGGGCTCCAGGCTAGTGAGATTCTCGCGGACTCCAAACACCAAGAGCCCCCACATACCCTTTGCACTATGCGCTGATTAACATTGAAAAGGCTGGGATTTATAAACATTAAATAGATAAAATTTTCTATCAATGTGGGACAAATCACATGTAGCATAATCCAATGCACAAAACAAAAATCTACATCGGTTGTGGCATATACAGACCAACGGGATGATAGCGCCCTACTCCCTCCTTTAACATAGATGATGGTTCTCTCCACTAGTGCTCTCACAATGGTGCTTGAACAATGCAATTCCTTTATTCTTTGAACTCTATCATAAAATTTACATGAAAATTGATTGGAAGAATCCTTAAGTTGACGGGTGTTGAATGAGTTATGTGTGCTTCATTTTATATTGCAACCATAGAAGTTATGTGTTGAAAACTAACATAAATCATGAAGAAGACAGAACCAGTAGTCAGTTCCATTAAATCTAGGAATATAAAAAAGACTCCAATAACCTCAACTCCAAGGCCATTTCCTTTGAATTTATTTACAAAACTTATTTCCCTAGTCGATCTCTGCTTAAAACTTGAAACTTGAATCTACAATTTAATGTCACAGTTTGCAACCCTCATTTTAATTTTATATCAACAGATCTATTTTGATAGATATTTTTCTCTTTCTAGGCTATTTCCCCCAAACATTTTCTTAAAATTATGTACCAAAAATCTATACATTCGTGGAAATTGAACCCAAGAGATAGATCAATTATAGTCACAAAATTGCTAATCAAACATGCAAAATTTGCACAAAAGGAGATTGAAATTGGAGCATAACTTAATCCTGTATTGAATAAGTGTACATTATCCAACCCTATGAATTAATATTCTGCTCAAATATATAATTACATGAGATGTTCGAAATAACTATGTTTCTATTCGAATTGGTCAAAAAGCAGGCTTACTAAAACAAGTCAAATCCCCCATAGGTGCAACAAGGACTTTCCAAATCCATGAAGATCATCACAAATTAGCTAAATAAAGTGGGAAAGATATTAAGTGGTGGAAAGATAAATCATTCATTCTTTTGTATGGATAAAAGGAAGGAGGGTTATGTGGTCAAAAAACAAGGCAAGTTCCCCTAGACTAGCTTTTCCTTTATGCCTTAAAACTGTTGTAAAGCAAGGTAGCTTTCGGAAAAAAGAAGATATGAACTTTAAGGAACCAAGAATAAAGAAAACATGCTAAATATGTTTCCAGGATTATTCCAAATCGCTCCATGACCTATTTTAGAAAGTATTGACTTCTAGGAACATGTAGAAGTCAACTAGCATAGAGAGGGAATCTAGGAATCTAGGAATAAGACAAAAATGATTTAATTAATATCAAATATGGGTAACTATGGGTTGATTATTCTAACACCCCCCCTTAATCTTGAATTTATGAGTAAATATCAGAAAATTATAGGGCCTAGCAACAAGGCTTAGTCACCCTTTTACATACTGCATGCCCATACAACCAAGGAAAGAGGAAAAACCCAGTGGGAAAATCCTCCCTTAAATATGGATAGGAAACAAAATTTTGGAAATCTTGTTATCAATCATTATTCACCACATGATCAGAAATCCCCAGCTTTTATTTGAGATTACTAAAGGTCTTCTCACAAAATACTTTGGTGAAGATATCTGCTACTTGTTCTGAAGATGTGCATTAGAGTACAACAATGATACCATCATGCACAAGCTCCCTAATATAGTGCATATGGATCTCAATGTGCTTGGTTCTTTGTCTTTGAACTAGATTAGTGGAGATTCAAATGGTTCTTTGATTGTCACAATAGATGACTATTGAAAACTCTGATTCGAAACTAGATTCTCCAAGTATCCCCTGCAACCATAAACATTGAGTAGCTACATTTACAACTCCTGATATATACTCCGCCTATGTAGATGAGAGTGCTATGGCACTCTGCTTCTTACTTGACCAGCTAATTGGTCCTTCTACAAGAATGAACACATATCTTGAGGTATACTTTCGATCTGTGTTGTCACCTACCCAATCACTATCAGTAAATCCAACTAGCTCTAAGTCATATTTTTCTTTGTAAATCCCATGAGTCCTTGTTCCCTAAACAAAGTTTAGGATCCTCTTGGCTACTCTCCAATGGATCTCATGAGTTTTATCCATGTATCTTGAAGCCACACTAACTGCATAAGATAATTCAGGTCAATTATGTGTAATATAAATCAAACACTCAATCAACTTCCTATACAGTGTATTATTTACCATAGGAGAAGAACCTGCTTCTTCAAGCTTAACTCCTGAAAGGAATGAAGTCTTGTTTGGCTTGCAATATTTCATGCTGAACTTGGTGAGAAAATATGAAGCATAATTTGACTGATGAACCTTGATTCCATGTTGGGATTGAGCAATTTTGATACCCAAGAATTGGCTCAACAATCCCAAATCTGTCATAGAAAAGGCATGGTTCATTGCATCCTTCATGGAGGCAATCTCTTTATTTGAACTTCCTATAATCAGTAGTTCATCCACATAAAGAACAATAATCATTAAATAACCATGAATCATCTTCAAGTATACATTAGGATCAGACTTTCATTGAACAAAACTCAGTGACAACAAGAATCCATCAATCTTGGCATACTAAGCCCTGGGTGCTTGCTTGAGCCCATACAATGATTTATTTAACCTGCACACTAAAGATGGATTAGATACAAAACCTTCAGGTTGCTGCATATAAATCTCTTCATTCAGATCTCCATTCAGAAAGGCACACTTTACATCCATGTGATGTACCTCCCATTCCTTCGAAGTTGCAGTGGCTAGAGAAAGCCTTATGGAGTCCATATTTGCCACTGGTTCAAAGGTCTCATTGTAATAAATACCATGTACCTAAGAGTATCCCTTGGATACCAATATTGACTTATATTTCAAAGGTGAACCATCAGCAGCAAACTTGGTTTTAAATACCCACTTACACTTCACTAGATTTCTCCCTGGGGGGAGATCAACCAGTTCCCAAGTGTTGTTCTTCTAGAGAAATTTGAATTATTCTTTCATGGTTGTTTTCCATCTTGGATCATGTGATGCATATTCATATGTCTGTGGATCAGAATCTATCATCAAATAACACTTCTCAGCAAAGAGTGGATCTTTCACATAAATGGCACTCTCAAATTGAGATCTAATCCTCCTAGTGTCATTAGGATTTCCAACTAGTTCCCCAGCTGCATGAATGGTCCTTGCTGCCCACTTTGGTATTGTAGGGTTGTTAGTATCTGAAATTAATTCATCATTATCATAAATATCAGGATCATCAAAATCATTAGTCTCTTCACTTACACTCAATGGTTGTGGTGGTGAAGAGGACTCTCCAACTTCAACTACTGCTAAAGGCTCTTCTTTGAATTTGTCAGGTGGAATAACTCCCAAATTCTTATTATTTGTCCATAGAATGCCTTTATTTATACATCTAATATGACTCTTGGGATCACACATCCGAGATTCTCTTCATATTCCTAATATTTACAATAACGTATAATCTCGACGGATTATATTCCAACAATCCCCCCCTTAATCCGAAGGGGTGTTAGTAAGTCCGAGCATGTTTCTGAATATTTCAAACTTTTCTCATCCAAGCGCTTTGGTGAAGATGTCTGCAACTTGATCATTTGTGGAACAATGTTGAAGATGGACTGTCTTGGCCTCTACATGATGTCGAATCAAATGATACTTTGTGTTGATGTTGGTTCGATC
>LPNX010457646.1:3948-70204 GCA_001517045.1 Pseudotsuga menziesii | reverse complement strand
AAGTGTCTTTGTGGCCCATTTAGGAATATTCCGTGATGGTCCTGGTTGATCAGCTGGTGGTGCTTCATTTCCTTCAAGGTTGAGTCTTCCAAGTCTCTCAATAACATCATCCAGTTGAATCTCTTGTTTTGGTGAAGTAGCAGGAACTTCTTCATGCGGGGGAGTTGGTGCTTCATATGGAAATTCCAAAGGTTGATCCAAAATAGGAATCCCCCCTTCAAGGTTTGGAATTTCATATTCATTTTCAGAATATTTCTTTGGATGAGGATATTTTTCCAAATGATCAAGCTGTCTCTCAATGGACTGGTCATTTTTATTAGTCTCAAGAAGAATGACATCTCTCGAAATAACAAACTTCTTGTTTACCTCATCATACAGATGGTATGCCTTGGAGTTTTCTTCGTACCCCAGGAAAATGCATTTTCTGCTTCGAGCACCAAGCTTGTTTCTTTGCTCCTTTGGAATCAAGGCATAATAGGTGGAACCAAAAACTCTGAGATACCTGACTGAAGGGAGATGGCCAAACAACATTTCATGTGGATTCTTGTTATCAAGAGCATTTGAGGGACTTATATTTCTCAAATAGGCTGCACATTTCACTGCATCACCCCAAAACATTAGTTTTACATTCTTAAAAAACATCATTGAGCATACCATATTCATTATGGTTATGTTCATTCTTTCTGCTACACCATTTTGTTGAGGATTGTAGGGAACTGTAGTCTGATGTGCAATTCCATGTTGGCGAAGATAATCTTCAAAAGCATTTGAAGTGTATTCTTTCCCATTGTCAGTACGAAGTGTACCAATTTTAGATTGTGCTTGTTTTTCTATCAATGCATGAAAGTCCTTGAATGTTTGAAATGCTTCTGATTTTGTCTTTAATGAGTAAATCCAGCACATTCTTGAGTAGTCATCAACAAAGGTCATAAAATACTTATTCCCATTGGCAGAAGGAGTTGGCATTGGGCCACATAAATCAGAATGCACTAATTCTAATTTCCTACTTGCTCTGAAATTAGATTCATGTAATGGCAACTTACTGTGTTTCCCTAATATACGTGCATCAAATTTGCTCTTCTCTTTGGGAATGGTGGGAAAACCAAATACACCATTCTTTCTCAACAAATGAAGACTGTTATAATTCAAATGACCAAATCTTGCATGCCACAATAAACTTGATGAAAAATTACCTTCTCCATGCTGAGAGAGGTAGGCATAGTTCTGAACCCTTGCAGATGAACCCTTTATCTTCAGCAGCTTCCCATCTTCGTATCCAGTCATAATGACTTGGTTGTCAGAGGACTTTCTTATTTCTATGATTCCATCAAACATGTGGATGGAATGGCCTTGCTGTCGAATCTGCACCAAGGACAGCAGGCTTCTCTGCAACTCTGGAAGATAAAGAACATTCTTCAACAAGAAATCAAGGAATCCAGGCATCTTCAGCCGAATGGTGCCCATTCCCTTTGGTTTAAGACTTGAATTATCTGCAAAGTAAACTATGCCATTTATTGTTTCATTAAGTTATTCAAAAAATTCTTTTCTAAAAGTCATGTGTGATGTTGCACCAGTATCAAGTAACCAACAATCTGTGTAGGATGAAAGTGAAGTCATTTCATTAATACCAAGATTACAATGTGCAACAATACAATGAGCAAAATCTGAAGATTTACTAGCATCTTGGTTCTTATTGTCATCTTTCTTCTGGTTATGTCTGTCTTTGATGGAGTCCCACGAAGCCCAACACTAATCTGCTGTGTGTCCAATCTTTCCACAATGCTTGCACTTCAAATCTGATCTTTTGCTGGAGTTGTTTCTGCCTCCTCTACCTCTGAAGTTTCTTCTTCCTCTGCCTCTCTTGTTGCTTTCTCCTTTGGGATGATCATTGGATTGGTATTTGGTGTGGTTCTTTGCTTTTTGAGCAAAGCAAAGTGATTCTATAGTGAGAGTGGCACCAACTACAGATGCTATAGATTGCATCTTCTGTGATTGAATCTCGCAATTAAAACAATAGGAGAAAAAGAAGAAAGAGTAAAGGTGCAGGTCTAAGTCTCTGCCACCTTCCTCAATCTTTACAACAATGTCAATGTCTCTGCTATTGTCATACAAACTTTGAAATACAAACTTAATCATCTCAATCCTACAATACCAACTTTAAATATGCTTTCAATGGCTTTCAAACTAGTAGAAAACAATCTCTCACCAACGCAAAGGAGCAGGTCGCAGGTCAAAGAAAAGAAGGATTTATTCAAGAGATTAGAATGCGGCCTTCTTGTCAACATTGCAACACTCTTCAAAATACAGATGTACACCAACAATCTTCTCTGGCAATGTAGTCATAGTTTCACTTTGCAGCAGTTCACAAGGAAGAGAATCGCTTCAGAAAAGAGAAGCGCAACATGCACTTCTTCTCCAACGTATCAACTATCAGTCACAAGCTCATCAAATACACAGCAAATAAATCGCAGCACTCTTTTTATACAACAGGTATGGTCACAACTTCATATTCAAAATGCAGCTTCAAATTTTGCAGCTCTAGGAGGAAAGCACAGCCATTCCAAGTGAATACAATGCAAGTTCATAGCATACAGAGGCTTCTTCAATACATTAAATATATCAGTCACGAGCTTCAAATCCCACAACAATCATGACTCATACAGAACAATCACAGCAGTCATGGGCTCATATGCAACATCCACATCATTCATTGCTAATACATAGATGAAAATGTTGCAAAATTTTCCACTCAAAATCCATGCACAAAATTAGGGTAAAAATTAGGTTTTATGCAGTCTCCAATGGTCACAAACAATTAGAGTAGAAATATTGTTACCTCCACACAGTTGATGAAAGTGTGAGTCTCTACCAATGGTCTTCAGTCATCGGGATTCAAATAAATCATAGCAGCATATCACAGGTTCAGTCTTCATGCAAATCAAAAGGCATGATTCTTCATCCTATTCTTCTCATCGATCTTCGACAAACATTCAACAACAAGCCATCTTCAATCTATGTTGGTCGCAACTTTCTATTATCAGTCAAAGTCACAGCTCTCAAGATATGTCTCTCTCATTGAGGTAGCAGTTCACCCATGGAGTGCATCTCAAAGTCAAAATTTATAGCTCACAAAGCACAAAATATTATTATAGCTTCAAATATGGAACACATAGACTCCTCACAGATATCTCACAATATTTGATAGAGCACAATCACAAAAACAATATTCAGAAGATGATTGCCACACAATCATGGAATGCTGGGAAATGAGAGAACGTTCTATGTGGAAATGAGACTGTGAAACAAACTTAGGGATAGGTATATATCAAAACAATTGAACAAAATTTGAACCAGTCTAGAAAAGGATAGTCAAAACTATGCAACAAATTGAGGAAATAGTTAATAAAATATCTCCAACGGACCATTTCATACCTGAAATGTAGCCATTCTTCAACCAGGCCTGGAATTGTAATGCATGCACTAAATGCAATGGCAAGAGGGACACATAGAATTATTGGCGCCCAGGCTATAAGTAAAATGCATAAAGAGGTAGACTAACAGGGCAGCCTGAAATATGGTAGAGGGAAGAACAGAGGTTTGGCAGGAAGACTATCAAGACTGAAAAGCATACATGCACGATTTATGGTAGGCAGACTAGCAGGCATGTAGGCAGGAGTTATGGAGCTCTGATACCACTGTCAGGTGGAATAACTCCTGAATTCTTATTATTTCTCCATAGAATGCCTTTATTTATACATCTGAGATGACTCTTGGGATCACACATTCGAGAGTCTCTTCATATTCCTAATATTTACAACAACGTATAATCCCGACAGATTATATTCCAATAGAATTGAATACTTCTTTCAATGAAATATTTGTTAGTGCTCAAGTTGATCAGATTGTACCCTTTTGAATCTTCAAAATACCCAATAAATAGGCACTCTTGGCTTGGGGGTTGCAAAGCCTTCCTCTTTTCAGTTGGAATTCTAGCCCAAGCCTTTGAGCCAAAAATATTGAAATGGGTCACATCTGGCTTGTGCCCACTCCAAGCTTAGAAAGGAGTCATACCATCAAGATGCTTATGTGGCACCTGATTCTGGATATAGGATGCACAGTTTATAGTCTTGCACCAAAACTTTGGTGGAAAATTTTTAGCCTCCACCATGCAAGTTTCCATCTCCTTCAGTGATCTGTTCTTTCTCTCATCAACACCATTTTGTTGTGGGGTGTAAGGAATAGAATGCTGCATTTCGATACCTACATATTTACAATACTATATGAACTTAGACTTGACATACTCACCACCATTTTCAGATCTGACGATCTTGAGTTTCCTCCTTGACTGGTTTTCATCCAAGGCTCTAAATACTTTGAAGAGGTCAAAAACTTCAGACTTATGCTTTAGGAAGTGAACCCAACAATACCTGGAAAAATCATCTCTGAAGGTGAGTGCATATTTGGCTTGACTCATGGACATATGATGGAATGGACCAGCAATGTCATTGTGGATCAACTCAAGAAGTGCAGAGGTTCTCTCATTACTAGCTCTCTCATACTTGTGCTCTAGGTGTTTTCTTAGGATACAACCTTGACAGACTCCCTTAGAAAACTTGATATTTGGTAACCCTATGACCATGTCTTTGTAACTCAAATCAGAAAGATACTTGTAGTTAATATGGCCAAATATTTCATGCCAAAGCTTGCTTGCTTCATTATAATGAGTAAGAAGAGCATAGGGGTTTGAGTAGGGTAGAAAATGGGAAAACTTGTATACCTTCGAAGTGTGATCAACAACACCTTTTGCTATGACTTTGCCATTCAAAATCTCATTGATTTAAAATTCATTGGGGGAGAAGATGACTTTGTTTGGAGACCCAGTGTGAGTCATCTGATACACTGACAAGATATTAGAGGCAAGACCTAGAACATACAACACATAATTGAAATTACCATGGTCAAGATCAATCCTACCCTTTCCCATACTGTCAATCAGAGAGTTATCTCCCAAAACTATTGGTGGACCTTTCGAAATGTCAAGAGAGGAAAAGATCTCCCTTGTCGAAACCATATGTCTAGAAGCTCCAGAATCAATGATGAAGCTATGTGAGCTTGAGGTGCCATCAAACAAGGCATGTACTCTCTCCTTGTCTTCTAAATTTTATCCTCCTTCCCTCTTCTTTGAGAAATATGGAAGGGAGATGTTGTTCTTCTCCGGGATTTGGGTCAACATGTCAATTTTCTTTTTCATACAAGAGCTCTCAGGATGATAGCCCTTACTGCATTATGCACACTTTCTCATTTCTCCTTTGTTCTTTTTCTTCTGGGGGTTCTTCTTGAAGCCTAAGGACTCCTCTTGATACTTTTGCTTGCCTCTCTTTTGCTCAAGTGGATTTTTATCTTTTTTCTTTCTTTTTGAATTCACCTTCAAATCTCTAGCAACCAAATCTTGGTATTTGGAAGGTTTGATGGTGCCCATCATCACCAATTTATCTTTCTCCTAAGTGAGGGATTCCATGAACTCAACAAGATTAGGAATCTTCCAGGTTCAAGCTGTCAATTTAGTGGCATAGAAGGTCTAAAAAAACATTGAATAGTCAAGACCGAGCTTTTAGAGAATGGTCAAAACTAGTTGCTCCTCCTTCTTTTCAATCCCACATTGTTTTAACTGCAAAACAAGGGCCTTAAACTTGGTAAAATAGAGTTGCAATGATTTGAAGCTACTGGGATTCAAGGAGATCAATTCATTCTTGATTTGACATCCTCTCATCTCATCTGTCTTTCCAAAAAGATCTTCAAACTTCTCACACACCTCATTAGGAGTGTTACCACCTAAGTTGTACTTAGCGGTTTTTATCAAGTGAGCCTGGTGAACTGAACAAAGATGATTTGTTCAGACTTCATAAGACCTTTAGAAGTGCTTCTGGGAAGTGCTTGTTGTACTATATCACATGTTCATACCCCGTGGGGGAGTTGTAATAAGATGTTCTAGCATGATAGTGTTTCTAAAAGACACGGTCTCTTAGACTTTATTTGTCAATCCGATCAGCCCAGGGTGTTTTTTCCCTTGGTTATTATTGGTCGTTGAATAAACGACTGATAATTTCTAAGTTTTTCACTCAATACCTCCAAAGTTAGGGTGGTCGGGTTGGAATTTAGGCCTATTGAGGTTATTAGAGTCTATGTGTCAATGTATAAACATGTTAGGCATCATGGTCGATTCATATGAACATGTCTAAGTCACCCTAGGTTTTTATTTTTTTTAATTTTTTAAAAATTTTAATTTTTCCACAAAAACTTAGGCTATTTTTTAATAGTCTAATTGGAAAATTTGGTTTTGTAATAAAAGTGGGCCAAATAATCAGTTTCAATCATAGAGGTGCTCATTTTCAATCGAAAAGCACCATGTAAACCTATAGACCCACTATTTCCAAGTTTTGAGTGATTTTCCATCACTCAGGTCAAAAAGCCCCAAAAAATCAATTATTGATTATTTTAATTATTAAATTGACGAATAATGGAGCAAATCCAAAATCCTAGATCAATGGATTCTCCACCGAATTGATTGAAGTCAGTCTCATCAGCACCAGATTAACCAAAGATTGCAATTCCTTGACTGAAGTTGCTAATCAGGGTAGATCCAGAGTTGAACCTCAGCCTCGTTTATGGGGAATTGCGCCCTCTCTCTCTTCTCCACACGTGTGGGCTCTTTTGGGAGCTCTGTGGTTGATGATTCAGTCAGTAGGTTGATGTGTTAGCTCAATCATCCCCCCAATTGACAGTTAGACTCAGTACAAGCTCAATTCAGCTTCAGATCAAGCATTGATGGACTCTCCTTCAGCTGCAGTTGTCTATCTCCTTGGGATTTGGGCCCCCTCTGGGATGGGGTTTCAATTTTTTGTATAAATAAAGCATGGATGCCTCCTTTCCGAGTTAGTTAGAATTGGATTGAGGAGATATTGCTATTTTAATACTATGTAATTTCTTTTTCTATTGGAATAAAGTGAAGCTTTGGAGGCTGAAATAGTGTAATGCTCTTATGTGTGTGGAATTAACATTGTCTTGCAGCTTTTGTTGTTACCGATGTCTTTCTCTCAATTTCTGCATATGAATCTTGTCTGGCTTGAATGATTCAACTGAATCAATATGAGTATATTTGGGCAAGTAAGATTAATTGTTTCTCAACATCTCATAGCATATATGTTTGAGGATTTAGGTTATGCATGTTTAAATATGTTTATTTGCATGTAATCCCTCTCTTTTTTCATATATCTCTATCTAGATCTCATAAGGATTTTGTGCAGGATTGTTTGTTAGTTTTCAGGTAGCAGGGGTTAGACAAACTATGGATCTAGCTTGAATCCACTGGGCATCCAACTCTTTTTTCAAGGCATTGTCCCTCGGCATTCCACTAACTAGTCTTTTTTGCAGATCCATTCTAGCAACAAGCGCTTTTCTTTTCCTCTTCCTCCTTCAAAATCTTTAAAATCAGTCCAATTACTTGTTTTGTAGCTTTAAAATTGTTTAGATCTATCAATTTCAGAATTAATTTTACATATATCTTTCTGCCTTAAATCTCATAAACTAGATCTCACTCCTAAATAAATTTTACAAGCATTCTAGATCTAGTTTTAGGGAAAATTGTCATTTTTCAAGGCTGTGAAAGTAGATCTAAAGCTTGTTGAATGCATGGTTGTTTCCTTAGAATATAAAAATTAATATTCATAAATTTCAGTGCTTCATATTGGCTAACCCAAAAGAAGGCCAAGATCCCAAGGAAATCTTTCTTTCCTTGGTTCTTTTTCTGCTTCTTTAAAAACTAGTTTTTAACTTAGAATTTTTGGGTAAAAAGTGTGTTCATCCAAAAGTACTTTCAGAGTAATTTTGAGCATATTTAACTGTGAAAAATATTTCTCATTTTTATCAGGTATAATATAAAAGAGGATTAGGTGCTTTCTGTAAAGCATTTTTGGACCATTCGAAAACCCCCAGGGGGTCTCCGTCTTCCCAAAATTTCAAAATTTCGCAATCTGTAAACCTTTGGTCTCATTCTATATAAGGACCACGCGGATTAATTTCAGTTTTATTATATTGTAATTTTTGTTAATAAAAATAAAAATCTCTTCGAATAGGCTCTTTCAAGCCTATTCACCATCCCCCTGGGGGGATTCGCGTCCGTGTCATTTTTATCATTTTTTCATATTTTTTCAATCTAGTGTAGTTCTAATATACAGGGGTAGTATACTTTGACTTATAATCATTGTCATATTCCATATCTGGTGGTTTCAAATTAATTTTAATACTTACCCCACGAGCCTCCTTTTGAGTCGAAAGGTGAAGAAAGGGTCGTGGTAGTCTAATTAGAAAATTGTGGTTTGCTTATTTGTTTATGCTTCATCTACTATCATTAATTGTTTTAATAATCATAATAAAATAAACCCCTCCTTGATTCCTCGATTGAGGTCCACTTGGACCGAAAGAGGTTCCTGGAGGGTTTTCTTTTTAATAAGAACACCTCTTTTAAAAAAATTCTAAAAATAACAAAGACTCCAGTGTGTATGCTCTGTACTTGGATGCAGTTCATCCGATCAGTTAAGCTACATCAAAAGCACTTGAGTGACTAGATTAATTAGTATTCACCTCCAAAATTGACAAACCATTAGGCGAAAATCCAACGCCTCAAACAAACTGTAACCGGTGGCAAAATACCCAAAGCAGTGGGAACAACTGGAAAGTGACCTCGAGGCACTGATCTCTATAACACCCTGATGGGTACGTTATGAACAACAGTCTCTGAGACTCCGTACCAGCCCACAAACACCTTGTGGGTAGCCATGAAAGTTCACTTTTGGACATACTCCAAGTACCCCTCGGGTATATATGGAGTCCCCTTTTCACCTAATTTAATTCATTTACATTCCACATTAATTTAAAATCTACCAAGAGACATTTGCAAAACATTCTTTCAAGCACATGCAAGCACATTATTTTCTCTGTTGACTCCATTTAAGGCACTGGTGATTTATTTGATCAATTCCTTCTATTATATATATATATATATTGAGTGTCATTACTGTGCTTATCTACTTTAAATCTTGCATCTTGTTATATTTTGTTTCCACTGGTTAATTTTAAAAAACTCCTAAACAACTTAATCAATATAACACCATCACACTAAGTAACTAGCCTTAGTAATTTAATAGGGTCTACCCCCCTTGGCTTCATTAGGAGTTATCTTGAATGGAGGAGTCAAGAACAAGGTGACAGCCTTGACTCGAGACTTTACCCCAAGGACACACTAAGTGGCTTGAATATTTCTGCCACGTAACCCAGGTGTGTGAAAGGTGGCAACACCTTTTGGCGCCGTTGCTGGGGATAAATATTTTAATTCCTGGAGTACGACTTTTGTTTTCGGGCCTTTTTGTTTTTTCTTTGTTTGATGAATGCTTAGAGTAGATCTTTAATTTCCATCTGGCGAATCCACTGACTTTTTTTTTGTGAGAGTTCTTAAATGTATATTTTAATTCTCACATGGCGACTCCATTGAAGGGATAAAACCATGTTATCTCATAAACTTGTGAAGTTTTGTTGTGTGTAGATGAGCCCATGTGACATATTAAAACCTCTAAAGCTCATTACTGACAGCTCCACCTTTTCAGTACAAGGTTTAATGGTTATATCAAATGCATACTATTAATTTTTTATATGGATGAATTGAAGGAGAAATATGGTACCCATATAACCAGAATTTTCAGCCTATTGATTTCTCAAACATCCTGGGTTTTCCTAACTATTGTGATGGTGTGGGGGATGCATATAAATGGCTTCTAGTATTTCATCGAAATTATGGTGATTCGGACATCTGCCATGTCAAATATTTGCTTCAGTTGATGGGTGACTCCAATGTACTTCACGAAGACAATATGATGGAAATGTTTGTTGCTACTTTTTGGGGTGAGGCCTATTCTTGGTTCTATCAGGGCCTTCCTAATAAATGTATAACTTCTTTTCCAAGCTTCCTTTGGATGTTTTTAGAGCAGTGGCATGATGGCAGGGGTGGTATGAATGGTTTGAAAAATTTCCTTTAAAAGATCTGTATCTTCTACCTATCTAGGATAGAGTATCACATGGAAACATATGATGGACCTTTTTCCATGATACAAAGTATTGAAGACTTGGAATCACTTCTTGAACATTTAAGTGAAGAGGAGCAAATGATTGAACACATTGTTGAAGACTCTCCTCATTTCACCATAGCTGAAAACATTGAATATTTGAGATTTTCTCAAGATTGTTGCAATGCTAATATTTATCCAGAAATCCCTCATGAGGAAACCATTACAGAGAATGACACTTATGAAGAAATTTATAATGTGTGTGATGACACTCCTCTATGTTCATCACTTAAGGATGAAGTTTTGGAAAGTTTAAATTCTCATAATATCTTTGAAACCGAAACTTTGAAGGATGATTATTATGAACAGGAGGAGGGTAGTTATATCTCAGGATGTGATACCAGCAAGGAAGACTCTCTCACATATTACATGGATGGGAGTGATGACTATTGGAATTTCATAGATAATCCAACTTGTGAAAATCTTATTAAGAATCCCATCCATGATATGTCCAACAAGGGGAGTGTCTATTCAAAAATTATGGAAGTCCAATCTATGATACGTCCATAGAAGGCAGTGTGGATACCTAGGAAAATCTTAGTATGGAAGAGGAGCAGTTAGAATTTTCACATGATCATCCAAAGTAATGTCATGCAGATCCACACAAAGGTATCAGTAATGAATATATTGAGAAGCAGTATTGTGAAAAGTCAGATGTGATGCAGTCAACGGAATATCAGTCTTAGCCATCTTCTTCACATATAGAGGTTCCTTATGATTTGGAGCAATTTGGTGCTTATACAATGAGTTATCATTTGGTGAGCCTTGATGATCAGTATGACAATATATTCAGTCTTCCTTATCATGCTGATTGGTATATCAGTCCTATCCAGTCATGGCTAGAAGCAGTTTGCATGAGCACATACTAGTTTGGGAACAATTTTTATAACATTATTCATGCCTATGATTTCCCATCCATCCCGCCCATTCCAGGTCATCACGCAGGTTTGCATTTTTTAAATAAAGTATCCTTACTTTAGCTAGTAACCAAAGACAAGGAAATTTTTTTTATGTTAATAAAATGCTTAGGTGGTTACATTGGATTTCTGATTACACTTAACCCTTTTATATCATGCTTAGAGTAGGAAAATAAGCTCCTAGAAAAAGAGCATTTACTTTCTGCATTTATGTTTTGTACTTAGCTATAATAATAATAAAATTCATTAGTTAGGTACATTTATTTTGTTTGAATAAATCAGCTTAATGGTTCATTTGGATTTTATATAAAACTTGTGCCACTAAGGTTTTCTTCTCAAGTTGAGATGTTTTTACAGGGTGTATAAACCAAATATTTTGGTGTTCTCGTATACTTTCCTTGGCCTATGACTAGATCAAGCACATGTCCCGTAGTTGAAGCCAGATGTTACCACCTAAGTTGTACTTAGTGGTTTTTATCAAGTGACCCTGGTGAACTGGACAAAGATTATTTGTTCGGACTTCAGAAGACCTTCAGAAGTGCTTCTAGGAAGTGCTTGTTGTACTATATCACATATTCATACCCCGTGGGGGAGTTGTGATAAGATGTTCTAGCATGATAGTGTCTGTAAAAGAATCGGTCTCTTAGACTTTATTTGTCAATCTGATCAGCCCATGGTGTTTTTTCCCTTGGTTATTATTGGTCATTGAATAAATGACTGATAATTTCTGATTTTTTCACTCAATACCTCCAAAGTTGGGGTGGTCAGCTTGGCATTTAGGCCTATTGAGGCTATTAGAGTCTATGTGTCTATGTATAAACATGCTAGGCATCATGGTCAAGTCATATGAACATGTCTAAGTCCCCCTAGGTTTTTAATTTTTTTAAGTTTTTAATTTGTTTTAAATTTTAATTTTTCCACAAAAACTTAGGCTATTTTTTAATAGTCTAATTGGAAAAGTTGGTTTTGTAATAAAAGTGGGACAAATAATCAGTTTCACTCATGGGGGTACTCATTTTCAAGCTAATAGAACCATGTAAACCTATAGACCCACTATTTCCAAGTTTTTAGTGATTTTCCATCACTTAGGTCAGAAAGCCCCAAAAAATCAATTATTGATTATTTTAATTAATAAATTGATGAATAATGGAGCAAATCCAAAATCCTAGATCAATGGATTCTCAACAAATTTGATTGAAATTAGTCTCATCGGCACCAGATTAACCATAGATTACAATTCATTGACTGAAGGGGCCAATCAGGGCAGATCCAGAGTTGAACTTCAGCCTCCTTTATGGGGAATTGCGCCCTCTCTCTCTCCTCCACACATGTGGGCTCTTCTGGGAGCTCTGTGGTTGATGATTTAGTCAGCAGGTTGATGTGTCAGCTCAATCAGCCCCCTGATTAACAGTTAGACTCAGTAGAAGCTCAGTTCAGCATCAGATCAGACATTGATGGACTCTCCTTCAGTTGCAGTTGTCTACCTCCTTGGGATTTGTGCCCGCTATGGGATGGGGTTTCAATTTTGTGTATAAATAAAGCATGGCTGCCTCCTTTTCAAGTTAGTTAGAGTTGGATTGAGGAGCTATTGCTGCTGTAATACTGTGTAATATATTTTTCTATTGGAATAAAGTGAATATTTGGAGGCTAAAACGGTGTAATGCTCTTATGTGTGTGGAATTAACATTGTCTTGCAGCTTTTGTTGTTACCAGTGTCTTTCTCTCAATTTTTGCATCTGAATATTGTCTATCTTGAAGGATTCAGCTGAATCAATAGGAATATAGTTTGGAAAGTAAGATTACTCGTTTCGCAACATATCATAGCATATATGTTTGAGGATTCAGGTTATACATGTTTAAATAAGTTTATTTGCATGTAATCCCTCTCTTTTTTAATATATCTCTATCCATATCTCATAAGTTTTTTGTGCAGGATTGTTTGTTAGTTTTCAGGTAGCAAGGGTTGGATGAACAGTGGATATAGCTTGAATCCATTGGGAATCCAACTATTTTGTGAAGGAATTGTCCCTCGGCATTCCACTAACTAGTCTTTTTTGCAGATCCATTCCAGCAACAAGTGCTTTTCTTTTCCTCTTCCTCCTTCAAATTATTTAAAATCAATCTGGTTACTTGTTTTGCAGCTTTAAAATTGTTTAGATCTATCAATTTCAGAATTCATTTTACATATATCTTTCTTCCTTAAAGCTCATAAACTAGATCTCACTCCTAAAGAAATTTTACAAGCATTCTAGATCTAGTTTTAGGGAAACTTGTCATTTTTCAAGGCTGTGAAAGTAGATATAAAGCTTGTTGAATGCATGGTTGTTTCCTTAGAATATAAAAATTTATATTCATCAATTTTAGAGATTCATATTTGATGCCCCAAAAGCAGTCCAAGATCCCAAGGAAACCTTGCTTTCCTTGGTTCTTTTTTCGCTTCTTTAAAAACTAGTTTTTAACTTAGAATTTTTGGGTAAAAAGTGTGTTCATCCAAAATTACTTTCAAATTAATTTTGGGCATATTTAACTATGATAATATTTATTTTTTTATCAGGTATAACAGAAAAGAGGAGGAGGTGCTGTCTGGAAAGCATTTTTGGACCATTCGAAACTGCCCAGGGGGTCTCCGTTTTCCCAAAATTTCAAAATTTCGCAATTTGTAAACCTTTGGTCTCATTCCGTATAAGGAACAAGTGGATTAATTTCAGTTTTCTGATATTGTAATTGCTGTTAATAAAAATAAAAATCTCTTTTAATAGGCTCTTTTGAGCCTATTCACCATCCCCCCTTGGGGGATTCGCGTCCGTGTCATTTTTTACATTTTTTCATCTTTTTTCAATCCAGTGTAGTTCTAATATGCAGGGGTAGTATAATTTGACTTATAATAATTGTCATATTCCATATCTGGTGGTTTCAAATTAATTTTAATACTTACCCCACGAGCCTCCTTTTGAGCCGAAAGGTGAAGAAAGGGTCGTGGTAGTCTAATTAGAAAATTGTGGTTTGCTTATTTGTTTATGCTTCATGTACTATCATTAATTGTTTTAATAATAATAATCAAAATCAACCTCTCCTTGATTCTCTGATTGAGTTCCACTTGGACCAAAAGAGGTTCCTAGAGTGTTTTATTTTTAATAAGAACACCTGTTTTAAAAAATTTCTAAAAATAACAAAGACTCCAATGTGTATGCTCTGTACTTGGATGTGGTTCATCCAATTATTCAAGCTACATCAAAAGCACTTGAGTGACTATATTAATTAGTCTTCACCTCCCAAATTGACAAACCATCAGGCGAAAATCCAATGCCCTAAACAAACTGTAAGCGGTGGCAAAATACCTGAAGGAGTGGGAACAACTGGAAAGTGACCTCGCGACGTCGATCTCTGTCACACCCTGATGGGTGTGTTCTGAACAACAGTCTCCGAGACTCTGTTCCAGCACACAAACACCTTGCAGGTAGCCATGAAAGTTCACTTTTGGACATACTCCAAGTACCCCTCGGGTATATCTGGAGTCCCCTTTTCGCCAAAATTAATTCATTCACATGCCACATTAATTTAAAATCTACCAAGAGACATTTGCAAAATATTCTTTAAAGTGCATGAAAGCACATTATTTTCTTTGTTGACTTCATTTAAGGCACTGGTGATTTATTTGATCAATTCTTTTGATTATATATATATTGAGTGTCATTACTGTGCTTATCTACTTTAAATCTTACATCTTGTTATCTTTTGTTTCCACTGGTTAATTTCAAAAAAATGCTCAACAAATTAATCAATATAACACCATCACACTAAGTAATTAGCCTTAGTAATTTAATAGGGTCTACCCCCCTTGGCTTCATTAGGAGTTAGCCTGAATAGAGGAGTCAAGAACAAGGTGACAGCCTTGACTCGAGACTTGCCCCCAAGGACACACCAAGTGTCTTGAAGATTTATGCCATGTAACCCAGGTGTGTGAAAGGAGGCAACAAAGAGATTTCAATTAATCAAGATGAAATAGGATGTCTCTTGAAATACTCAGACATAAAATACCATAGGCCTCATCACTCCTGTTGTGCCATTTGATTTTCTTTGCAGCTGCATTGGGCTCTGCCTCAGTAACCATGGTAACCGTGTAGAGACCTTTCGCTCTCAACAATATCTACATCTCAACTTTCCATTTGAATAAATTGAATGGAGTCAAGATTATCCTTTGAGATTGGTCCATATCTCATCTCTTGTTCCCTTCAGCCAGTAGAATGCACTCCTAGTCAGTGACGTCGAACCTGCAATAACAATTTGGAACGAGAGAAATTGATCTACAAGGCTCTAATACCATGTGGAAATTGAACCCAAGAGATAAATCAATTACACTCAAAAAATTGCTAATCAAAAATGCAAAATTCACACAAAAGGAGATTGAAATTGGAGCATAACTTAATCTTGTATTGAATAAATGTATAGTTAACTCTAGGGTTGTATTCTAGATTTATTTTAGAATATTCAACTTTACATAGTTTCCATTCCTATTTTCACCCTAGCTTCCCTTTGAATTTCTCATTTTCTTTATCCCTAGTTATATACTGGAAGCATGTATCGATTTTTTGTAATGAATAGAAAGTTCACAAGTTTTTACAAAGAATCCAAGTGAAGCCCACGGGTTACATAGTGCACCCAACTATCATAGCAAAACATTGATAAAGACCACCGACTCCATAGTCATGTGAAAGAGCCTACACCAATTGCCATTAAGAGATATAAATGTATTTCTGTCAAGAAGCAGATATGAATAAGCCATGATGTTGAGCATACCCAGGTGACAAAGGAGCGTCAGAGTGTCCAACGCCATCAGAACACCACAGGGAGAACCTGCCAAATGCAAATCACAGTTATCATGAGACTTTGGATCAAAATTGAATGTAGTATTATAAAGAACACCTAGAAAAGATAAGTAAACTTGCAAAAGTGAAGGCTCATGTTTATGTGATTTACTTGTTTTTACTTACCTTGAAGAAGTATAAGCTTGTTCGAGTTGGTCATGACAATATTATTGGTGGAATAATTTGTGTGGAGGGTTATTCTACCACAATCCAAGTGTATGAAGAGACTGTGGGATTAATGGTGAATGACCCTGTCTTGCGGACACATAAGCCTTTGTTAGTAGAGTTGGGACCTGGAATACTTGGTAATATTTATGACGGGATCAAAATGCCTTTGAAAGAAATTGTTATAAATCCTAGTGATGTCTATATTCCTCACGGAGTGGCTGTGCCAGCTCTGGAAAAGGACGCAAGCTGGGATTTTCATCCAAACAAGCTATCTGTTGGAGATGTCTTAACTGGTGGTGATTTATATGTGACTGTCTTTGAGAATAGTCTGATGGAGCTTTGCATTGCTATTCCTTTTGGAGGTATGGGAAAGGTTACATATATTGCATCACCTGGTCATTACACCATTCAGGATACAGTGTTGGATTTAGAGTTTCAAGAAGTTCAAAAGCACCTTACAATGCTTCAGACTTGGCCTTTGCATACACCTAGGCCTGTCTCTGCCAAGCTTGTATTTGATACACCCCTCTTATCTAGACAACATGTTCTGGATGCTCTATTTCCCTCCATTATTGTAGGAACATGTGCCATACCTGGTGCATTTGGTTGTGGTAAAACTATCATTAGTCAAGCTCTTTCCAAGTACTCAAACTCAGATATTGTTGTCTATGTTGGTTACGGTGAAAGAGGAAATGAGATGGTTGAGATCCTAATGGATTTTCCACAACTGACAATGACCTTACCTGATGGACAAGAAGACTCTACGATGAAACACACTACTCTTATGGAAAAAATGTCCAACATGCAAGTGGCATCCAGAGAGGCATCTATTTATACATGTATCACTTTAGCAGAGTACTTCCGTGATATGGGATTGATCTCACTGTGCTTAAGGAAGGTGGAATCTTATGGAAATCGATAAAGTTTTAAAGAATATTATAATCAATGGTTGAGGATATGGTTTTAACATTCGATCATTATATAGAAGCAAACTTGAGCTTCATACAATACTGGTAGAGCACATTTCAGATTCTTAGGCACAAGATCAACGTTAATTGTAGATTTGATAGAATGAGGAGTGTTAACCCAAAAAATCCCTCACTCAGCTCTACATGGCCTACACCACCCAAGGACACCCATGCACAACCCTCATTGAACCCCATTTGACCCCCACACCCTCGAGAACGCTTAAAAATAGGAAAAGGGGCTTAAAAACCCCTAAAAAGAGCCTAAATAGCTCTCATATGGGCTAAAGCCTCCAAAAAGGGGCTAAAACCCCTCAAAGGAGCCTCAAACCCTAAAAGGAGCTAAATATTGAGCGAAAGAGGCTAAAGCCCTGACCAGGGGCTTAGAACCCTAAAAAATCTATAAATAGAGGGGTGGGGGTAACTCTCAAAACATTCCTCCCTTGCATATTGTTATGCTACTCGAGTGGATGCCTTGAGACCATTTTCCTCTCAAGCCACCAACACTCCCTCTCATTCGTTTTCCCTTTGATCCATAGTTCCCCCATTGCCAAGAGAGAGGTGCTTCTCCAAGCTAGGGAATGGTGGCCCATTTCCACCAAGAGATATAATCTTTTCTTTAATGTCATTTTCATTTTATTTTTTTTCTAACTCAATTTCCTTGTAGGTTTATTTCATGTTCTAACAAGTGTATGCAGGGTTATGGAGTCTAAACTTGTGTGCATGGTTTCCATCCTTTTCCTTTTTGTTATTTGCTTCATTTCAGTTTCGTTTTTCTTGCATTACCATCACAAACCCTACCTTTCCGTCCTATAGATGGAAGGTAGCCATTCCTTCCCTCTAGAAAGGGAGAAATACTTGCTACAGAACTGGCGACCATACCGAGTCGATCCCACATGATCCCTGGGTTTATTTTTCAAAGTTTTAGTTTTTAATTCCGTTTTTTGCCCTAGTTTAATTTTTTGTTAAAATCTAGCTTCGATTCCTGTTTATTTGCATTTCTAGTTAGTGATGAGCCTCCTCAAGGAAAATCTAAGTCCATTTGGCCACAGTATAGGTTACTGTTGGCCGGATCTGACTTAGGACCAAAAAAATTTCAGTTTCTAGAGCAGGTCGCTCTTATCGGGCCCAGAGAGGGGACAAAGTTGCTCATTCTCACCACACAGGTGTGACCATGTCACCTATTTAGCCCTGAAAGGTGTGACCCCCTTCTAGAAGTTATCCCGCTTCTGTCTGCAAATTCTGAGCGACCCCCTCACCTGTTTTTGGAAAAATTTGGTGACCCCCTCACCACATTTGACCTGAAAAGTGCGATCTATCACTCAGAGTTTGATCTTTTTAAAGTTAAGGACTGTCAGTGTGGCTCGGCTACCTCTGTCCATCCAAATTGTTTTTTTTTTTTGTTTCTATTCATTTTATTTGCAGAATGTGTAAATCGAAGTGTAAATCAATGGTTAATGGATTAATGAACATAACTTAATTAAAATTTACTTAAAATCAACATCTTTCCTAGCCCTTCCTCCTCTACCCAGTCATCACCCTTGGGGTATTTTGGGATAAGATGAAGGGTGAAGCTCGTATAGTAATAGGCACTTCACCTATATTTTTTCGAAGCCACTAAAAATGGGTGACTTGGAAGGTAGAGCAGGTAAAGAAGGAGGGCTTCTCACTGTGCTCAGTGTCCTCCCTATTGACCAATGCATCTAGAGGGTGACCTATGGATCTATGGATGGGCTTAGTCCCATTATGTTGAGAGCCCAGCACCCTCTCTTGGTTGAAGAGAAATATAGGTGCAAGGTAGTCACCTAGTCAGGCTATCATAGTTCGAGATCACAAATGGTACATGTATAAAAACATTTTATTACTATTTACTGCTTTCATTCACAATGTTATGAACTCTATGGAATATTCATAAACCATTTAAGAAGCCACTAGATATAACAGAAAAACAAAAGACATACACACCATACCAAATAAATCAACCCAACTCAGTTCATGACGCTGAGTGAGCTAGTAAAATTTACAATTTACACTAAGTTAAACATCTGCAGTCTTTGAGGACATAATTCCATGACTACCTTAACCATGAGAAGTACTTGGGCTCAGCCTAGAAACTCATTGCGAGGAGTACCATGGGAACCCCAAAGTAGTCGGCCGCTGAGAGGAATTGCCAAGCGAAATGGGAAACGACCCCCACCGATTGAGTAGCACTGTCGTGAGGAAAAAGCCAAGCGCTATCTTATGGTAGTCTTGGTGGTTGAGTGACAACCTATATCCAATAGGAAGCCATTGAAACCAGGGTCCAAAAATCATTACCACCATTTTGACATGCAAATCTTACACGATTGATCCCTCACGCTCTTCCTCACGCCTAAGAGGCAAACCATAGTACGGCTCATTAAACCAACATCGTCGAGACCATTCCCAATGACCTCCTACACCATCAGAAGGCCACACAACCTCTGATTCAAATTCAGACTCATATCAGTCTAAACTAGATCTGCACACTGCACCATCAAGCCCCATGGCTGGTGCAAACCCGGATCCATTTTTTGGTGTAGTAATTGCTAGTGAACCCATGTCCACACCAAAAACCATCACCAACAATCCTGTAAGTGGCCCCAACATGGTTATGCAGACTCTCATAAGCCAGCTACCACCACCCATATTGACCAGTCAAGTTGTCCCACCTGCAACACATGGGGGCAGTGGCCCTTCCACCTACACTACCCCTCCTATCATACATGGGGGCAGTGGCCCTTCCACCCACACTATCCCTCCCACCACACTTGGGGGCACTAGTCCATCCACAATTATACCACAAGTACCCCCAGTTATGCAAGTGCATCATGTACCTACAAACCCCACCACCATGGCTGCCCCATCTCACATCAACCTGGGGTCAAACCTTCCTTTCATGGCATGTCTCAACTTGCCTGATTTGGCTCGGTTAACAAATGACCCTATCCGCCATCAAACATATTGGCCTCCCATGCCAACCAAACTTCCCTCAAAAATTCCCAAGTTTGAAGGGAAGGCAGGGGAGTGCTCCCAAAGCCACATCATGACAATTCATCTATGGTGTTCATAAAATAGCATCGTAGATGATTCAATCAGGCTAAGACTATTCCAACGCACCCTCACAAGTGCTACAGCCAAGTGGTACATTGAGCTACCACAAGCCAAGTACCTGGATTTCAACTCCCTAGCTTTCATGTTCCTGCAATATTTCCAACTCCCCGTTAGATATGATGAAGGGGTGGAGATCTTGTTATCTTGCTGCATGAATACTGCGACCCACATAACTGACCACATCCATGAGTGGTGGCGACATTGTATTTTGTTTAAGATCCAACTTGATGATAGGATCTTCCTGGATTGGTTCCTAAAAACCTTACTCCCACCTATAGCAAAGGACGTCACATCTGAATGTCCCCAATCTGAAGAGGAGGCCATATTGAAAGCCCAACAGTTTGATCTGAGCTATGCATAGTTTGGATACCTTTACACTGTCATTCTAGACACTCCTCATGTAGGAACCTCCTACAGGGATGCACCGAGGGCATCCCATGCTGCATATGGAATCATAGGTTTTGTCTCTCACCAACCATAGCACCGTCCGACACCACCTACAATACCACCACAACCAAGCAACACTCCTAGTGTTTCTTACCAAAACAAAACTCCGGACTATGCAAGAATGATGTCCTAGTCTGGAGCCATGACTTCTTATGCACAACCTATGCCACCGCAGTAGGTCCAAGCCTTGGCTTAGCCAACACAGCAATACGTGGGACAATTTCCCACATTTTTGGCACTGACATTGACCCAAATATACTATGCACCACCAGTGCAAGTGATTCAAGCCCCTGCCCCTACTCCACCTGCTCCATTGGGACAGGTGTTTGCACAACAAAACCGTCCCAACCAGCTAGCCCCCAATAACCAACAAGGGCAGGCCAGGAATAACTGACCCTGGAACCAAGGCAACAATCAACCGCAGGGAGGAGGTTAACAACAAAATCCTCCCAACAATTCCGCAACGAACCGTCCAGCCCAAAATCCTCAACGACCAAATGCACCGAGACACAACGCTCCATTGTAGACAAACCAACCGTGCACATTATGCGAGGTCTACACGCACTAGAAATTCAAGTGTCCCTTCATGGGTCATGCGAAACAAGCCATTAGAAATGAGGTTCAACATGCCACCAATACAACGAACCAAGCTCAACCCAACCCAACACCACAAGGACCTTCTCCTATGGTGCTCCAAAAGCCATTACCAGTCCAAGGATTAGTGGCAACCGTGCCCACTCCCCAACCCACTCCCAATGCTTCGGGGGCACCCCCCATGGCAAAAACTGTTGGGCACTAGGACAGACCCGAGTTTAAACCTTTTGCGTCGCACCAACAAAATACCCACAGTGTTGGCCCTTTCAGCAACAACCTGCGCGCAGGTTGCAGTCTCACCCAAAACAGCTATGGGGTGCTGCAGAATCAAGTTTCTGCAAGCAGAAGAGAGATGTTACTGTACCTTTAGTCTTTACCAATCTATAACCAATTAACACAGAACTTCGACAATTATATATAACTTCGCATATAAATAAACACACAGTGCCTTGCTTTACCCTTTACTGGGAATTCACAGCGAAGCTATTTATTAGCAGTGATCTTATTTATCAAATATATCTATTATTAATGCATAAAAGATAAACAGAAACAGAAACAAAACAAGAACCACAACACCAGATATAACGTGGTTCACCCCAAGTGTAGGGGTTATGTCCACAGAACTATGTTTTATTCAATCTTGCTACAAAATCACAGTTCTGATCTGCGCACTCAGCTGCAGATCTCTTCTAGTCCTTAGGAGTCGCACGCACAGTAGTAGGCCTCTGTGCACACAGCTGCAGATCTTCTAATCTCTTACAAAATCCTCTGCACACACAGCTCCAGAGGTCGTCCATGCACACAGCTAGGACTTAACCTTATTCTTACAAAATAGCCTTCGCTTTTCCTTGATTCTTCTTACATCAAAAACCTAACCTTTCTTCTTTACACAAGTGCCTATTTATACAGCGCACTCTTTACAAAAACATGGATTCAAACCATGGGCACCCCGAACCCTAAACCTTGGACTTGAACCATGGGTTTATTACAAAAAGGGATTTTGACTTAACCCCGACACCCCTAAGACTATTTTGAGTCAAAACCTGCAGAGTTACCCACCTTAAGGACTGCTAGGGTGCGCACCCCAACAGGCCCCTAAGACTCACCAGTGTCCCGTCCCGGGGCACTCTTCTACTCAACTGGTGGTCGAAATTTGTTTGGCGAAGACATGGTGCGCTGGTTGCTGGAGACCTCCCTACTATTGTCGACTGGCTGCTTCTTTCCTTCTTACTATTGATGCTAAGCAGGCTTTTTAGATCCATCTGCAACCCCATCCTTCAATCTATTTGCCGAACATTTGACAATCCACAATTCAGGGTTCCTCGAATTGCATGTCAAGCTGCATAAGACAAACATTCGCCCTGGTTCTGCCAAACCAGGAAGGTACATGGCGTGATTCTCCAGAGTGTTCTTGTGAGGCCTTGTGCCCTTCATCGCTCCATGTTAGAGCGAACTTCTGCCTGCCTTCGCCCGATTTAGAGCAAACTTCTGCCTTCCTTTGTACCTAGTCCGAATACGACTATACTGGCAGATTACTCAGAAGGTTCTGCAGACCTCTCTCTCTAAACTCTCGTACCAGCTCCTAGACTTCACAATTTTTTGACATGGCTCCCACTGAGCAAACTCGAAGAAGTGCTTAGTGGAGGACTCATGGGCAAATGTAGCTTTCTTATAGAATCTCGTTACAGAATCTGTCATTATGGTGTATTAATGACGCCAAATCTACTGGAATGCCGGAAAT
Organism: Pseudotsuga menziesii; assembly: GCA_001517045.1. Taxonomy (NCBI): domain Eukaryota; kingdom Viridiplantae; phylum Streptophyta; class Pinopsida; order Pinales; family Pinaceae; genus Pseudotsuga; species Pseudotsuga menziesii. The sequence goes on along the minus strand of LPNX010457646.1, from coordinate 47,200 downwards.
CTTGTCACACACAGCCCCAGATTTTCGCAGAATCTCATTATTATAGGTATGGAGAGTAGCTCTCATGCCAGCGCCGCCAAATCCATTTTGTCCCATCCGCCACATTTGAGGCCGCGACACACCTTGGACCTTCGACCTAACAACTACCTACAACTTTGACACAATATGAACTTGCGACCCCCGATCAACCTTCGGCCTCTGTTGTACCCATACTGCATCCTTCAGACCAACCAGACTGTTACACTCCATAATGCTGAGAACAGCTTCATTTATAGTGTAGCACCCAATTTCAACTATTCTTGGTACTTAGACGTTTCCTTCTTGTGGCTACCTTTGATTTTGAGGTCCTGGCCTGTCCCTATACTCTTTTAAATGACTCCCATTGACCATAGAAAGTAAAAGTTCTCCATTCAACTTAGCTAGCTGGACTGCGCCCCCATCAGTAACTTTTTGCACTATATATGGTCCCTTCCAATGTGTCCTGAACTTTCCTGGGAACTTCATGAATTTACTGTCATATAGGAGCACAAGATCACCCTGCTGGAATTGTTTCTCGAGCTTTCTGCACCTGCTACCAGAATCCTGCAATAAATCTATCCTCTTCAAGTTCTAATATCTTTTTCAGTCATTCTGTCATTACAGCTGGGTCATCCATCTCAGTGAAAGCGGATATTCGAAGGCTAGGAACAATGTACTCCATGGGCATGACTGCTTCTTTCCCATAGACCAACCGAAAAGGTGTATGGCCTGTCAACTTTTTGCAAGTAGTTCTATAAGCCCAAAGTACTGTTGGAATTCGAAGGTCCCAATCATTTCTGTTAGCATTGCAAACCTTTGTCAAAGCATGCTCAAGGATCTTGTTAAAAGCTTCGACATTCCCATTTTCTTGTGGATGATAGGCGGTACTCTTCTGATGATAAACCTGAAATTCTTCAGTCAATACTTCAATAGTCCTGTTCAGAAAATGTGACCCTTGATCACTCATAAGAACTCTAGGACACCCAAATCGGGACAAGATGTTGTCGAAGATGAACTTCGCGGCTGTAGCGGCGCTACAGGTCTTGACTGGTTGAGCTTCGGCCCAACGGGTAAGGTAATCAGTCGCTGTAATGATGTATCTGGCTCCTGACTTTTTCGCAGGGGGGTTGATAGGGCCAACAAAGTCAATAGCCCATTTTTCAAAGGCTTGTAAGGTTACCTGCGGGACTAGAGGCATTTCATCCCTCCTGGATGGTTTACCTGTCCTCTGACAGACGTCGCAGCTATGGCAATATTCCCTTGCATCCTTATGAACTGTAGGCCACCATAAGCCAGCTGTCAAAATATTCTATGTTGTAGCTTTTCCAGCATAATGCCCTCCTGTTGCGCCAGAGTGTCCCTCAACCAAAAGTAGTGGCTTTTCATGCTCCAAGACACATCTGCGCAGTATTTCATCTGGTCCCATTTTATACAGTTGTCTTGCTATTAAGGTGAATTCCGCTGCTAGAACCACCAACTACTTCTTCTGCTGTGTGGTCATCTCGAGTGGTGGAAAACCTGTAGACAAGTACTGAACAATATCCTGAAAATATTCATCAACCATCTGGATAGCAAATAGCTTGGCATCAGGAAGACCTTCGTCCAAACTGGTAGGTTCTTCGCCGGACTTGAGCCTCGACAAGTGGTCAGGTCCTAGGTTAAGTCTCCCAGGCTTAACGATGATTTCAAAATCATATTCCTGAAACAGAATCAACCATCTACATATTCTTCCACCTAGCACAGGCTTGTTAACCAAATAATTCAAATCAGAATTGTCAGTAAACATCTTAAAATGAGATCCTAGCAGATAATGTCGAAACTTTTGTAGTGCATATACCATAGCGAGGCCTTCGCGTTCTGTCGTAGTATAATTTTTCTCCACTGTGGACAATTTTTTGCTTGCAAAAGAGATAGGGTGATCGATATTACCTGCACCTGACTGAGCCAGCACAGTACCCAGAGCAATGGAGGATGCATCGACATGCACATGAAACTCCTTATTCCAATCAAGGAATACTAGGATAGGGGCAGTAACCATCTTTTCCTTCAAAATATCCAAGCTTGCTTGGCACTCAGGTGTCCAATCGAACTTGATATATTTTTTCAACTGCTTCTCCATCGAGGCAGTGATCTGGGCATAGCCTTTGATGAATTTACTGTAATATCTCGTGTGACCAAGCGTAGTGTGAAGCTGCTTAACGGACTTCGGAGGTGGCAAGTTCACAATAATAGCGATCTTCCCAGGATCCATCATCAATCCTTGTTTACATACAATATGGCCAAGCAGAATTCCAAATGGTGCACAAAAGATGCATTTTTTCAGGTTCAAGGAGATCTGGTGCTGTCTGCTCTTATCCAACATCAATCTTAGGCTATTTATATGGTCTTTTACCAGTCCAAAGATGGTCCAATCATCAAAATAAACTTCTAAAAATTTATGTATAAATTCCTTGAATGCAGAGATAACTACTCGTGAAAACATAGCAAGGGCATTCTTCAAACCAAAGGGCATCACAGTGTACTGAAAGGACCCCATTTCTGTAGCAAATCTTGTCTTGTGTCGATCCTCTAGAACAATTCTAATTTGATGGTAACCTGAAAATCCATCAGTAAAAGAGTACACCTCTTGACCCCCGACATTGTCTAACACTTCGTCTGTAAAGGGGGTGGGGAAAGGGTCATGTAGACACGCATCATTCAGTTTTCTCAAATCAACACAGATTCGGATTTCACCCTTAGTCTTCCTCTCTTGCACCACCATAGGACTAACCCACTCGGATTCTTCAATTGGTTCAATAATTCCTGCAGCAAGCATCTTATCTAGCTCCGTCCCAACTTTTTCCTTATATTTAGGGTTCAACCTATAAGGGCCTTGTTTCACTGGCTTTGTATCCGGTTTCAGGGGGATCTTTATAACACCGATATCACCTAGGATACCTTTCATCTCTGAGAACTTCATCGAAAATAGGTCCTAATATTCGTGGAGAAGTTGGGTTACTTTGCTTACCATCTCTTCATCCCAATAGTCTCCAATGGTAGCATACTTAGGTTGCTCTTATGACCCAATGTTGACTGTCTGTGTCTTCAGGGGCTGAGTCACTTCAGGAACTTTGACTGCTGGTCCTCGGACATCGCAGTGGCCTTCGGATTTAGGAATATCAATATTGTGCGGATCATCATCTTTGTCAATTGCGATGTTATAACATTCTACAGCATGAGCTTCTTGTGTTTTCCAGTCAGGTTGATATTCTACGACTTCTTGATCATCGAATACCTTATTGTGGATCAGCCTAATAGCCACATCTAAAGCTGGACACACTTCATTAGTAGAAAATGTACGGACAAAACTATCAACAAGACAATCCCACTTTACGATATCTTGGCGAAGCTCATCGTCCGCGTACCAATTTTTTGCTGTCGGTGCCAAGGTATGCACAAACCGATGTACCCATTCTTCCTGTGGTACATGCTTCCATGCACCATAGCATTGCGCTAAATGCTCCTGGGGCCTACACTTGCCATCAAACGTGCTTCGCACCTCCTGGGGCTGATCCAAAAATTGCAAGCGAAGGAACCTCTGACAAATTTCCCAACTAGGAATGTATTTCTTATGGATGTTCCACCATCTGGCGGCTGTAGCTCTAAATGCTGAATCCAGAGCCTCCATTTTCTGTGACTCAGGTATCTAGGCTGAGAATTGTACAATAAACTGTTCAGGGTCTATCGAACCATCAAAAACAGGTAGAGCTCTTGGCTGTGCATTGAGCCATCTGAGGGACTTGGTAAGCCCGGTACATCTATGTCCATGGAGCTCATATAATCGGTTATGCCAACTTTCTAAGTCATCCTCAGAGTTCGTCATACAGGAACTACCATACTCCCAACCTTCGGCAGGAGGAACCTCATCATCGTCTTCCTTCATGGTGATATTATAGATGTGTTCCAAGTCGTCCTGCTCTTCAGCTCGTAGTGGTTCTGTATACCTTTCTCCTTGTAACGGGTCCAGGGGTACGATGACTCTCAAGTCTTTTCCTTCGAAGGTCATCTGTCTCTTCTTAAGGTTAATGACTGCATCATTTTCCATGGCCCATTCGATTCCTAACAAGGCGGGATAGGGATTACTATCGTCAATGAGCTCGATAACTTCGAAGTCTGCTACAGTACAGACTCCATCAAGATCTACTGGGATACTAGAGAATCGTCCTAGGGGCACAATCTTCTGTTGATTGGCTAACCTCAACTATGTAGGGGACCAAGCAAGGGTAGGTTTCCCCATTTGCTCCCAAGTTTGCTTGGTTAGGATATTGACTTTTGAACCTAAATCCAGAATGACATCAGTCATATCATACTCGCCTATCTAAACATTCAATCTCATTTCCCTGCTAGTTCGTCGGACTCTATGAACAGTTTTGTCCCAACCATAGATTTGCTGAGGTTCGCAGGAAGCAATAACTTTCTGCAGCTCATTCAAAGCATCGTGATTTCTTAAGAGCTTAAGGCAACTCCGCAAAAAGGAGGACAGTGTACTTACATTATCTAGTGAAGCTTCTTGGGGCTGCAACAGTAGTTGAGGGGGTTGCGCAAGTGCAACTGATGTGCTAGGGCCAGAAAAATCTTTCTTGACTCCCATGAATGTCTCTTTTTCCCGTGTGACATCAAATGCAGGGATTTTCTCAGGAGCCTTACGAACCCAAGCATCGTCAGGCCGTTTCGCCGCATTTTGCATGTGCGTCGTAGCTCCACTCTGGGTAATAACATTGATGGCTGCGGTAGGTCTTGGCTCGATGAAAATTAGCTGGACGTTCTGGGGAGGGGTGCTATTTCATGCCTGAATCTTAGCGATCAGTTGAAGGCACTGCTCAATGACATGATCTACTACACGGCAATACCGACATGTCATGGTGGGGTTTTGATAGTCCCTAGCTAGATGCCCGGCCTGGTTACAGATGTAACACACCAACTGGCCTCTGCCTCATCCTTCCATACCACCACGACCTCCAAAAGCACCCCTACCGGAGGCACCGCCCCGGTAACCGTAGCCATCATTACTCGGTCCCTCAGTGTGAACCCTGTAGGCGTCATAGGTGCGACACTCATCTTCATTATGTCCTACAGACCTACAGAAGTTACAATAGGGGTTCTTAAGTCCTTGTCCATACCTTTTCAGGAGGTAGCATTCCTCAGGCCGATGCTGACCTGTTGCCCTGCAGAGCTCACAATATAGAACTTGCAGCGGAAATGGGTTTGGTGCACCAGTATTCAGGTAATTTCTTACCAGAGGGCACCGTTCATTGTCGTGACCTTCGGTCCGACATTGCGTACACCAAACCTCATCACGGCCGATTTTTCCTTTCTTCATATCATGAATTTCCAGAGCCATCGCAGCCAACTGCGCTTGGACTTGAACGATACCAGAATTATCTTCGACAGGGGTAGTCTCAAGCTTCATTGCGATTTCCAGAGCCTCCTGCTGGTCAGCAACCTTCTGTTGCATGAGTGGGGTTCTGATATGTGGTAACAATGCAACAATAAACCATTCCTTGTGCTATGCAGGACTAATGGTGAAAATCACTTGGTCCAGTAGAACTTTGAACCGCTGGTCAAAGTCCCACACTGATTTGTCGCGCCACTGCTGAATCTCTTTCAACTCAGTAATACACTGCGACTCAAATTTGGGCTTCTTAAACTCTTTGATGATTGCTGCTTTAATGTCATCTAAAGCATGACTCTGAGTGCTGGAGAATTTCATGAACCAGGTCAAAGCCCGGTCCCCGAAAGAAGTAACGAGTTGTGCGCTTCTTACAGCTGGATCTGTAATCTTCTTAGCATTCCACACCGCTTCACATAAAAACCAGAATTGTTTGGGGTCCTCTGATCTAGTGCCTTTGAAAACAGGGAGCTTAATGTCATCAGTCAGGTGGTCCATGGTAGATCTGGGAGGATTGGGAGGGGGACAGGAAGTCGACGGGGGGGAATTTACTGGGGTAGACTGTCCTGCAACAGGAATACTCGGACTAGAGTGACTTTCAAATTGCAACAGAATTTCAGGGATAATAGGGCTGCGCTACGGGGTTACCGTGGGGTTTCCAACCGATGGGTTTTCGTCAGGTTCTGACTCTTCGGGGTTGATAGGGGAAGGCGTGGTATCCTGTCCGAAGGGATCGGATCCTAAATCACGCTTGTACCTTTTTCCGCTTCGCAGCAACCCACTTTGCTCAGCGAAGGTGTTGTCACTTGCAAACATATGTTAGTAATACAAAATCTAACAGCCTGATTCAAACAGCAATATTCCTTTTTTGGCTAATAGCATTTTAATTCTCAAACTCAATAAATTTAGAAGCTTACCCCTTGGTCCTTGGAAGAACTATCGCTCGGATTCGCTAAAGGAAGTGTTCGTGTCAATGGAAAAATCTGCCACGAAGGCCTCGAGGGTCCGCGTGGTCCAGAAGTCAACTGCGCAGGATATCTCGTTGTTCATGCTTTTCACTAGATTAACTCTTGCGGGGGTCCAAACAGAAAACTGCCCTTCGTGAAAGTTAGTTCTTCTCTCGGCCAACCTGGATAACCACTGGTGCAACTCTATGTGGATACTACCAAAGAAAATTTCATAAGCATCACAAAAAACATACCTTTGCAAAAACTCTCTTGCGCTACGACGCGGATTTTTTTTCTCTTGCTCAGCGAATTTCAGATAAGTCTCATCAATCCAATCACTAATGTCCTTCATAGAGGGCCTCTAGAACATAGCCCTTGAGGTACGATGTAAACCCCTCTTGCGCAAATACTAAGTTCAACCGGCAACGGAACCACTTTGTTGGGCACTAGGACAGACCCAGGTTTAAACCTTTTGCGTCGCACCAACAAAAGACCCATAGTGTTGGCCCTTTCGGCAACAACCTGCGCGCAGGTTGCAGTCTCACCCGAAACAGCTATGGGGTGCCACAGAATCAGGTTTCTGCAAGCAGAAGAGGGATGTTACTGTACCTTTAGTCTTTACCAATCTATAACCAATTAACATAGAACTTCGACAATTATATATAACTTCTCATATAGATAAACACACAGTGCCTTGCTTTACCCTTTACTGGGAATTCACATCGAAGCTATTTATTAGCAGTGATCTTATTTATCATATATATCTATTATTAATGCATAAAAGATAAACAGAAACAGAAACAACACAAGAACCACAACACCAAATATAACGTGGTTCACCCCCAGTGTAGGGGTTACGTCCACAGAACTGTGTTTTATTCAATCTTGCTACAAAATCACAGTTCTGATCTGCGCACTCAGCTGCAGATCTCTTCTATTCCTTAGGATCCACGCACATAGCAGCAGGCCTCTATGCACACAGCTGCAGATCTTCTAATCTCTTACAAAATCCTCTGCGCACACAGCTGCAGAGGTCGTCCACGTACATAGCTGGGACTTAACCTTCTTCTTACAAAATAGACTTCGCTTTGCCTTGATTCTTCTTATATCAAAAACCTAACCTTTCTTCTTTACACAAGTGCCTATTTATACAGCGCACTCTTTACAAAAACATGGATTCAAACCATGGGCACCCTGAACCCTAAACCTTGGACTTAAACCATGGGTTTATTACAAAAATGGATTTTGACTTAACCCTGACACCCCTAAGACTATTTTGAGTCAAAACCTACGGAGTTACCCACCTTAAGGACCGTTAGGGTGCGCGCCCCAACAGAAACAAGTATCCACCACCTGCTAGATATGACAAGTGAAGAGGTCAATCTACAAGCCAAACGAAATTAGTACAGAACCAACGTCGAACCCGTTGAAAGATCAGCGACATCTACATCTAAAACAATCGATGCACCTCTTCAGTTACCCCCTTTCCAGTACCCTCCCATATGTTGGGTTGCCAATAACACCATGTCTAGAGCTGTTTTCAGCTACAGCATCATGGATGATTGGCCCAAACACCTACCGCCATGTACACTCTTGAGGTACTCAAAACTTTCCCAATGGAGCGGAAATCCTTACTAGCCGCCCTTGGTGTCGTAGACCCCTCTGACTCTAAGTTGATCACATTCAACATGGAGAATGGAGAAATGCGAATGCCATCAACCATTGCTTTTCAAATCCCATTGTCTATCTGGAATTTGGTTGTGCACCAGTGCATAATGGATGAGGGGGCATCCACATGCATTATGTCTACCCTAGTTTGGCATAAACTTGGATCCCCAATTCTGCAACCATCCTCCACAAATCTGTGGGCTTATGATGACCATCCCACTAAATCCCAATGAATCCTCCCCCACGTCCCCATCACATTAGCCGGGAAGACAGTTCTGATTGACATAGAGGTTGTCAATGCTCAATTGGATTATAACCTTCTCCTCGGAAGAATTTATATGTATGCCATGAGAGCCGTAGCATCAACTGTCTTCCATCTCATGATGTTACCCCACGAAGGGAAAATCGTGACGGTTGACCAACTGACTTATCACGATTCGCAAGGGCTAACGACACCCACCAACGTTATCCCTACAATCAACACCATTGATCCGCAAGGGATGACCACACATGCCAATGTTATCCCTGCAGTCAGCACCATGGTTGACAACACACCAGCCTCCCCATTCTCAAATGTGGGCCCTGGGTTGTTTGTCGATACCACCATGATAGCTTCTTTCCTCTTAGTGTCACCACCACCGACACCAAATAAGACTACAGACTTGTGCATGCTCTCATCCAGCACTACTACACCCAAATAGCAACCTCAGTCGCATCCCCAACTACAACCACAACACCGTCCGCAGCCGCAACATCATTAGCACCCACAACATCATCTGCATATGTAGTATTATGCGCAGCTACAACCACAACCTCATCCCCACATACAACTAGCAGGGAGTTATCTGGGATCCTCCCTAGTCCACACAATTCCCTTCCTCTTTCCCCCACCTAGTGTCATGAGCAATCCAGTAATGGCCACCTTAAACTTACCCAACTTTACGTTGGGAATTCTCATGTGGTATCTTGATCCACCAGCTCAACCACCAATGCCCTAGGTAGTCTTAACCCCCATGTAACCCATTGCGGTTGAGTGTCATCTTCCACCCATCCCACAAAAACCAACCACCACACCTACACCGCCCCACCCAAAAAGGGCCAAGGGAAAGAATGCGAAAGCTACCGCTGAACCTCGACAGATCCTGCCTTGCGTCATCTGTGAAGAAAAGGGCCATCCAACTCAGAACTTTCCTGATATTCCTATAATCTGTGCACATTTGGATGCCATGGATATAACTGAAATCCTTCCCGTGGTTGAACTTCCAAGCACGCCAATAGTGAGGAACAAGTCATTAAGAACAAACCATGCTTGCGCCCTCTGCTGCTTGTATGGACACTATTCTCACTACTTCCAAGAATTTTCTGAGTTTTGAATAGCTTTAGCCAACCTTCGACAACATTCCCTTGAATCTGAGATCACCCCGATCAAAGAAGTTCACCCCCCACCTCCTTCTTCAGACACCATGTCCATTTACATGATGTCCAATTCTACTGACCCTCTTGTCTCCACCACCAATGACGGTCCATCAAACCTGTCTCTTCGTTGCTTTTGCAATGATGAGGAGATACTATGAATCCCTAACTGCCCCAGAATACCCAGAGGAAGACATGCACCATCGCTCATTATTCCTCCCCAAAGAACTTGTGTCACAGTCGAACTAGTTTTCTGTGGAAACCAAAGATTTTATTCATGGGAAAGTCAACTGGTTCAAAAATCCCATTCCGGCACCAAATTCCTTCCAATAAGGGAGCATGGCCAACATCTCTCCAACCATCAAAATCAACATCTCAACCAATCCTAAGGTTGTTGAAGAAATCATGCTGGGGGCATCCTGCTCCCTGGGGGAAGTTGTTGCCTACAAAGCTCTCTTCCAAGAATTCGGCAACATCTTTGCCTCTTCTTACACTGAAATTCCTGGGTTGGATCCATCCATCGTGGAACACCACATCAACACATGGCTTGATGTGGCCCCCATGCTCCAAAAGAAATGACCCATCCATCCTTCCAAAGCGACCATAGTCAAAGCCAATATAGAGAAGCTGTGCATAGCCGGCTTCATTTACCCCATTTCTTACACCACTTGGGTTTCTAATCATGTTCTCGTGAATAAAAAATAGGGTAACATCCGTGTTTGCACAGACTTTCATGATCTAAATGGGGTGTGTCCCAAAGACAACTTCTCGACACCCTTCATCGATCAGATTATCGATGCATGCACCGGACATGAGGTGTTTTCCTTCATGGACGGCTTTTTCGGATATAACTAAATCCAGATCCGGAAAGAAGACCATTATAAGACTGCATTCACAACCACGTGGGGCACATTCGCATATCCAGTCATGCCCTTTGGCCTAAAAAATGATGGAGCCACCTTCCAGGGCGCCATGACACATTGTTTTCGTGACCTCATTCACATCATGTTGGTTTATCTTGACAACCTCATTGCGCAGTCACAGAAGCAAGCACAACACATAGACGACTTGCGGCAAGCCTTCCTACAATGTTGCAAGTACAAAATTTGTTTGAACCCTTTCAAGTGTGTTTTTTGTGTCCCAACGGGCCATCTCCTAGGGTTCATCGTGTCACACAAAGGAATGACTACTGATCCCCTCAAATTCCAAACCACTTTCCCTCTGACGTCACCTATTTGAGTGACAGTAGTATAAGCTTGTATTATAGTCTTTTCCTTTTTGTTTTACACATTTTTCAAAAGTGAGTCTTATGTATTTTTTCCCCTCATTGCTCCAGATGGATCCTACCTCAAACCGGTACATCGGATTTGCTGATGGAGTGAGTCGATGGTCTTTGAACCTCGCCTCGGCTACATGGGTTATCTACTCCCCGTCACACGAGTTGATCCATATCGATGAAATATGCATGGGTAGTGCGACCAATAACCAGGCTGAGTATGATGGTTTCAATGGCCTTTTGGCTGCCGCTTTCCAGTTAGGCGTTCACCATATCGATGTCTTCTTAGACTCCCAGTTGCTTGTTTCTCAGTTAAACAACTACTACCGGGTATGTGATCCCTGCCTCTTTAGAAAATTCCTATGCACTAAATAGATGGTTAGAACATTTGAGTCCATCACATTCACACATGTTCCCAGAAACCTCAATAGTGTAGCAGATCGAATGGCTAATGAAATTCTAAATTGGCACATTCATAATCACATATAGGAAACATACAACCATAACATCATCCATAATCATATATAAAATACACACACAAGTGTAACAATACATAATCTAGGCATTGCATCTCATATCATCATAAAAAGACTTGCATATAAAACCATAAAAAGTGCATTCACTTGCGTAAAAAATGTATATAGATAGATAAGTTGCATGTCCAAAATATGTCCAGTACAAAATGAGAAGCCACATATGCTTTCTTAGCTGAATATACATAGCGATGCAAAAACTCCTAAGTGCACCAACACACTAGAGGCAGCCCCACTAGGCTGCTAATCTAACTTTGACTCGTCATTTGACTTAGTATCATCATATTCCTTAGAAGACTCATCCCCTGCAGGAAGATCACCTCTCGCCACCCGATGAAGGTAATCATAGGCCACAGCCGCCCTCCTCATCACAGAGGTCCACTCTAGAGGAAAACTATGAATGGCAGCAATCAGATCATTGTTCAAATGCTGCCAGCCATCATCAGAGATCCCATCAGCAAGCCACTCTAGATGTGGCAAAAACTCATCCACCTCCCACCGTCTCCTGTGAGGGTTCCCTGTAGGAACCGCCGTAGGTGCCATAGCAACCACTCGCCTCTAATACCTAGGCAACAGGAGGGGACCAATATATACATACATAAACAAGGACACCATCAGTGTACACATATAAATATACAACTATCAACTAGCTCAACTACACTATGTATAAAGAGGAACATAAAGACATCACACGTACATACCAGTTGGTCCCCATGCCTGGACTGTAGGTCAGGGCATCTCGGGGTCCCCATGATAGTTCATACCCACATATGGGTACTCCTCAATGACCACTGGAAGATGATGCCACTTCTCCAACAGCACCTAAGTGAAGAAGCGTCCCACTCTGCCGCCACACTCTCGTACCATCATCTGGCACCACCTATGCATCCGCGGCTCCCGTGGACCACTATCCCGCATGGCCTGGTGCAGACGTAGAGTAGGTACTTTCTCAAAAAATAAAGAACATAGAAAGGAGCCAAAGAAAAATCCTTCCCCATATTCCTTCACATTGTTCAGCTGACGCAAAACATCCTGAAGATACATCTAGTCCCACCCATAGTACGTGCCCCCCATAGCACGCTCTACCAACTCCAACTTCCCTCTAGATATATTGTGGCTTCCCATGGAACCCAATATAAACAGTAGTGATGTCACCATCACTCATGTCAATAGGTCCTCAATGTCACACATCAAGATGTATGAGCCATGCACACATGCAGTAGAGTAACAGTGCCTATCACATAGCTCCTCCAATGTCTCCCCCCTCAACAGCACGGGTGCCAAGTCACCAACAAATCCCAACATAGGGAGCCTAGTCAAGAAGTACACATCCACCAGCGTGATCTCAATACTCTAACCCTGGAAGAGGAATGCCTCCTCCCCAATATCCCAAAATCTCATCAACATTTGCAACAACAAATGCAAGCTCTTCATAAGGGGTATCCTCATGAACTTCAGTAAACCACAATGGGCTAGTGTATCATGCACATTCCTATCCCACAATGACGCCTCCCAGAGGTATTTAAAGTATCTCTCTCGCCACTTAATCTTAGCCATCCTACACAATAAAAACACAGATGTCAGCCATTGCTCTCATAAAAAAATGTCACCTAGAGGCCAAGTCACACCTGTTTGGGAAAAATCAGCGACTAGGTCGCTCAAAAATGCCCCACGGGTGTGACCATGTCGCTCTTTTTCCCTCGATAGGTGCGACTTGGCTCCATGAAAACCTAGCAGGCTCATGGAGGACCTTCGGGTGACCAAATGTAGAATGTAAACCAGCAAAAAGAAGAGATTTGGCAACAACTCTTACCTGCAAGTTGTGGATCTCGAAATCACCAGTGGGAACATAAGAAATCAGCAAAAGAAAATCTAGGGCCCACCTCTCCAACTCTGAAATGAACAATGACAATGACACTTCACAAAGTGGTCCCCACCCTTATATAGGCCCTATTTGACCTAATTTCTCTCGTTTGACACAACAGGACCATACGGAGTCCATTTGAGACGCCATTCACGACATTGGTTTCATAATTTATCCCTCTATCTCCTTATGAGACCATTGTCTCATGTTTAAAAAAAAAAATTTGGGACCGCTCCCTGGAAGTTACCTCGATTTACGAGCCACATCATGGTGATGCAAGTGTCTATGGACTTGTACTTGCATCACACTTGCCTACCGCTACTCATGCAGGTTCTTGAGCCACCGCCCATAAGGAACATCATTTTTATTTTAACATACAAGATGTCTACTCCATCCACCGCACCTTATGCAGATCTCCATACCATCATCCGGAAGATGGATCATTTCCTTTACATGTATTTGACATATAACTACCTCCAAAATTGCACTCACATCACATGTAGTCAAGTCCGTCCACCACAATTCACACATGACTCTCCTGACCTCTGTCTGAGAGCCACCTCTATTTGCGTGCCTCTACCACACCGACTCCTATGCCTCTGCTGCAATCTATCCCATACATGTATTGGTATGTTTAAAAGCCATCTGCTCCATCCATACTACGTGGATGACCTTTGGACCACTTTCCACCATCCCAACATGCGGCACTACCTATGCCACCGCAATCGGTTGACCATACTCGAGTTTCTTTTAAGCTCTTTTCTGACTCCTGAAAGAATGAAAATATTGCCGATCACAGCTGCTTCCTTTCCTGCTCGTTAAAGTATAGGAAAGGGCATCTACATCGTCTCGTTTATCTCCTTTTGTGAACTATGTAGACCATCAAATGAAAAGGACCACCTTGGCACACTCAAGCCAAGACCGTTCCCCCTTGCATCCTTTTATGCTTTCTCGGGCAGAGGTGCCGAACTTTATGAAAAATATCACCATGGGTTGTCGTTAATATATTTTCTAGCCTTCTCATCAATAAAATATTGTCGAGCAAACTTGGTTTCATTCATGCTCGTAAAAGTATCTGAATGACCGTCCAGTCAGTATAGATTTAACCTTTCTCGACCTGATTGGACTACCAACGGTAAAGAAGTCTCTCATCCCATAAAGGATGGGTGAGCTCTCATGTGTATACTTTTATCCTTTTTCGGGCACAGGAGACTACCAATGAAAAATATCCCCCACTGGAGTCTTCTCCGTGCTTTCAGACACTCTAAAATTGAAAGCACCATCGAGCATTTACTTTCTTGGGCTCGCCAAAAATCCACGAGATTGCACCACAACGGTGTCTCTAGAAAAAACCCCACAAATAACATTTTGGCAGCATTCCCACTTTGGGTCACCTTTGTTCAGAGTACTCTGTAATGTGTCTTCCTTGGATCCCATCAATACCAAAAGTATCTACCTCCCCCAAGTATTTCCCATCTGCAATGACATTCCCGGTATTACAACTATGATCCCATTCCCATGAGTCAGTTTCATTTGCTGCCTGGTCCGCCCTGTCGTCATACTCTAAACAAAGGAATTTTGAGTCTACTACACTCCCTCTTCCCCTGTTCAACTCTTTCCCTCCCCCCCCATTCATTGGGTTAGTCCTCAGATTGTCTCACATCTTTCGGTTATCTCCCTTGCACTTCTGGTCAAGGAAACAACATTGCCTTGACCTGGGGCAGGTCTCCCTCTGTTGACGACAACACACATATTCCAGAGGATAGACCTAGAGGTCACTATATCTTGGTTTCATTAATCTCATTGATGAGTTCCTTGGACCACTTGAGAGGAGTCCTTAGTGCCTCTCGGGATGGTTGTTTCTCACGTGCTCGACTCCAACTACATCATTGAACCATTGAGATTCATACAGGGTATTGTTCCATGCAATATTTGGTCAAAAACCCTGGATGTCACCTGACTCTAGAACATTGATGAGTCTATTTGAGGGACCTAAACAAGTTTATGTCCCTTATGATTTTCGGGTTGCATTGGAGATAGTGTTCAAAAGCCCCAGCAGTGCTTCTATATGGATTTATGACTGATGTAGCATACTTGTACCACTGAGACTCTGACTCTCCATTAGTGAGTCCATACAGCTATGTACCATTCCAGATCCAACAGGGTATCAGTCATGAAAATATAGCATTCCATGAGAATTCCATGGGTCCAATGTAGCAATTCTTCATATCAGTATTGTATTCAGCCTCTCATGGAGGCAACACTATGTACCATCAGTTGTACATGATCGACTCTTGTATTATAGAGCATAGATCACATTATTCTTTTGGCATTGTTATGAGTATGGGGATGCCCACCTCATCCATATACATGCCACACATTATTTGTATCTCACCCTTTGATGGGAACCATATTAATACAAAAACCAAAAGCCACCATGCCCTGGCCTAAGAAGCACCACCTCTCCGCAGAAAATCCTATGATGCTCGTCGACCATATGATGAGCTCCTTCCCTCACACAATAGGGGGAAATCTATCAACCCAAAAAATCCCTCACTCAAATCTACATGGCCTACACCACCCAAGGACACCCATGCATGACCCTCATTTAACCCCATTTGACCCCCACACCCTCAAGAAGGCTTAAAAACAGGAAAAAGGGCTTAAAAACCCCTAAAAAGAGCCTAAATAGCTCTCATAGGGGCTAAAGCCTCCAAAAAGGGGCTAAAACCCCTCAAAGGAGCCTAAAACCCTAAAAGGAGCTAAATATTGAGCGAAAGGGGCTAAAAGCCCAAAAAAGGGGCTAAAGCCTTAACCAGGGGCTTAGAACCCTAAAAATGCTATAAATAGAGGGGTGGGGGTCACTCTCAAAACATTCCTCCCTTGCATATTGTTATGTTGCCTGAGTGAATGCCTTGAGACCATTTTCCTCTCAAGCCACCCACACTCCCTCTCATTCATTTTCCCTTTGAGCCATAGCTCCCCCATTGCCAAGAGAGAGGTGCTTCTCCAAGCTAGGGCATGGTGGCCCATTTCCACCAAGAGGTATAATATTTTGTTTAATGTCATTTTCATGTTAGTTTTTTTCTAACTCAGTTTTCTTGCAAGTTTATTTCATGTTCTAACAAATGTATGCAGGGTTTTGGAGTCTAACCTTGTGTGCAGGGTTTCCATCTCTTTCCTTTATGTTATTTGCTTCATTCCATTTTTCGTTTTTCTTGCATTACCATCAGGAACCCTACCATTCCATCCTATAAACAAAAGGTAGCCATTCTTGCCCTCTAGCAAGGGAGAAATCCCTGCTACAAGGAGTACCTAGAGCAGTAATTAACGAGAATCCCCAATTTATAGGATCTTGATGAGCATCTTTGGGTCATATTTAAGCATTATAACTTCCAAGGGTAAAGTATTGAGAAATAGAGGATGAAATTGAATTCTTCATGCATTTAGTTCCAGATTACAAGTAATATTCTTAGAAATCATATATATATTCGAATATCAAATACAAATGGCAAGTACATAAGTTCAATAACAAAACAAATTCTAGATTATCAGGAAGTGGACTAGGAATCGAGGGATTAGTTGGCAGTTAAACAGATCTTTCCATATTTTTTGTGATTAAAACTTAGATATCATTTATTTCTAGATAGACTCAATTTTCTAATGCTATCAATAATTTGTTCTTTGTATTTTATTTATAAAATATGATCATTTTGATGGAAAAGGAGAGAATTCCAGCCGAGGGCTGAGGCAGGATATAAAAAGCTGCTACTGTTGGTTGCAAATAGTCATGTATTTATTTTGATTCCCTTAATATGAAGAGGCTTTGGAGTGATTACAGTCAAGATGAGCCCTATTTTGTTTTATTATGAATTGATAAATTATGCATTGTTCATAATTTTGTTCTGTGTAGGGTCCTTATGCATCCATACCAGAATTCTTATGAGTTATATACATGTTTATTAAGGATCTAGAATGGGATTAGCTTAATTTCTCTAAAGTTCACACTCGCAAATATTTCTATTACAACATGTTACATTTATACATCTACGGCAGCCATTTTCGCATGTCATATTTACCTGTTCATAAACTCTCATACATATCTACTTTTTCCACATCATTAATATTTCTCTAAGCTTGGATCTCTTGCAGTCGAGAGTTAACTTTATTGATAACATCTTCTGGCGCCATTTCTGGGGATGAAGGAACGAATTCATCTTCCCCAGGGTTTGATATTGATTAGTTCCTTTTCTTGATGGTGAACAAGAAGTTGACACTTGTATGACTGCTGATTTCTTCATCAGGTGACTCCATTTGTTGAGGATCCAGAATGCCATAAAATGATCGAATGGCGGTCATTGTGGGTCATAGGTTTGCACCTCTTGAATTTTCTGTAGTTCTTGGTTTCCCACATTCAGTACCAAATATGTCAGAGTGGGGAGAATTCATGCCTATCTTCTGAGAAAAGAAAGAAGACATTCCTGCACATCACCTTATTAAGTGTCACGAGTGCATGGATCTGCTATATCTACAACACAAAGATGTTCGTATGAATATGTTCATATATTCATTGGATGGTGATGCACATGAATGGTATTTCTCATTTCCTCCTTCCAACATCTCATCCTTGAAGGATTTCCGCACAATATTCCATGAGCACTATAAAATGTACTTTCCAGATGAGTTTTTATTTCAAAATTGTTGTGAGGAATATGAATTGCATGATGAGGATGAAATCTTTTCTATTGCTTCTTCCGAGGAAGATTCACAATTCATAATTGATGGTAAAATCCATGATTGTGTAACTTAGAATTCTCTAGGTATACCTACTACTTCAAATTTAGATGAGCAAGATGATAAGACTAGGGAGAAAGAAGATGATTTATTGTCTACTGTATTTTTTCATAACTTTGTTTTATAGCAAGAGGACTTTCTTTCCCCTTATGTACCCATTACTTCAAATTTAGATGAAAAAGATGATAATAATGAGGAAGATCATGCTAATGTTTTTTCAAATCATCCTTTTTATCATGAATATGAATCTAACCCAGGCATTAAGGGAAATGATGAAAGTTTATCAGATCTGTCCACTATATTTTCTCCTACATCAAAGATCGAGAAGCAGTTTGAAGAGCCCTTGGTTTGTATTCTTGAGCCAAAATTTAAAAATAGCAACATTGGAGAGGAAAATATTTATGTTTCAGTATCTATGGAAATTTTAAGCAGTGACCCTATATATGATGAATACTTAGATGAAGTGGAAAAAAGGCATTTTGAATCAACATGTACAGAATTCTTCAATAGCAGACTTAAGTATGACATCTATGGGGACAGTGAGAGCGATGATGTTTGGTCACCAAATCAATGCAGGGTGTGTCTTTTTTAGTAGCAATTTCCAGAAAGCAGAAAGCTCATATCCTTTATTCTAGAAATAGAATTTCAAGGAAATATTAAATGAAATGTACTTGACTCAGTTGGATATTTTAGAGACCATGGAGGTAATTTTCAATTTTGTTTTGTTTCATCTCCAATAGTTCAAAAGAAGTTTGATGTCATCAATGAAACAATGATTCCACATAAACAAGAAGATGTGGTAGTTACATGTTCTCGATTTGCTTCTTCTAACAATTGTTATGACCCTATAGTATGTTACATGGAAGCAATGTAGAGTGATAAGTCTTGCGTCCTTCATCTTTTAAGCACATAATTTCAAATATGTGTGTATGGTTTCTTGGATCGTATGTTTTTATGCTTTTGAGTTCTTTTAGTCTTTTGTATGCTCAAATATGGAAGCAAGTTTCATCCAAATCATAAACTTCTGTATTGGTTATATTGGAAGTTTTCCTATATTTGAAAATAATTTTTTGATTACTTAAGTGTGAACAGTGTAAATAAATAAGCTCGCTTCTCAAGCATTTATTTTCCAGTCTAAATTCAGTGGATTTGTTTTCGGTTAAGTAGTGCAGAAAAGTAGTTTGGTTTTCAGTATGTTGGCTTACCATAGATTGGTAGATTCCATCCCAATAGAAAAGGCCACTGGAACTGCTAGGTTCTTAGAGCCTTGCAGGGAAGTCTCCATCCCAAATGGATCTAGATGTTATCTCTAGGGTTGTATTCTATGTTTATTTTAGAATATTCAACTTTACATAGTTTCCATTCCTATTTTCACCCTAGCTTCCCTTTGAATTTCTCATTTTCTTTATCCCTAGTTATATACTGGCAGCATGTATCAATTTTTTGTAATGAATGGAAAGTTCACAAGCGTTTACAGAGCATCAAAGTGAAGCCCACAAGTTGCATAGTGCACCCAACTGTCATACAAAAACATTGATAAATACCACTAAATCCATAGTCATGTGAAAGAGCCTACACCAATTGGCATTAACAGATATAAATGTATTTATGTCAAGAAGGACATATGAATAAGCCATGATGTTGAGCATACCCAGGTGACAAAGGATCATCAGAGTGTCCAATGGCATTAGAACACCACAGGGAGAACCTTCCAAATGCAAATCATAGTTATCACATGACTTTGGATCAAAATTGAATGTAGCCTTTATAAATAACACCTGGAAAATATAAGTAAACTTGCAAAATTGAAGGCTCATGTTTATGTGCTTTACTTGTTTTTACTTACCTTGAAGAAGTATCAGCTTGTTTGAGTTGGTAATGTCAATATTATTGGTGAAATCATTTGTCTAGAGGGTGATTCTGCCACAATCCAAGTGTATGAAGAGACCACGGTATTAATGGTGAATGACCCTGTCTTGCGAACACATAATCATTTTCCAGTAGAGCTGGGACCTGGAATACTTGGTAATATTTTTTACAGGATTAATAGGCCTTTGAAATCAATTTCTATACATTTTGGTGATGTCTATATTCCTCGCAGAGTGGATGTGCCAGCTCTGGACAAGGACGCAACCTTGGATTTTCAGCTAAAGAAGCTATCTCTTAGAGATGTCTTAACTAGTGGTGATTTATATGTGACTGTATTTGAGAATAGTCTGATGGAGCATCATATTTTTGTTCCTCCTCAAGCTATGGGGAAGGTTACATATATTGCACCACTTGGTCATTACACCATTAAGGATACAATGTTGGAGTTAGATTTTCAAGGAGTTAAAAATCACCTTACAATGCTTCATACTTGGGTTGTGTGTACACCTAGGCCTGTCTCTGCCAAGATTGCAGCTGATACACCCCTCTTAATTGGACAGTGTGTTATGGATGCTCTATTTCCCTCCGTGCTTGGAGGAACATGTGCCATACCTGGTGCATTTGGTTGTGGTAAGACTGTCATTAGTCAAGATCTTTCCAAGTACTCAAATTTGGATATTGTTGTCTACGTTGGTTGTGGTGAAAGAGGAAATGAGATGGTTGAGGTCCTAATGGATTTTCCACAACTGACAATGACCTTACCTAATGGATGAGAATAATTTGTGATGAAACGCACCACTCTTGTGAAAAACACATCCAACATGCCAGTGGAAGCCATAGAGGCATCAATTTATACAGGTATCACTTTAGCAGAGTACTTCTGTGATATGGGATTGATCTCACTATGCTTAAGGAAGGTGGAATCTCATGGCAATTGACAAAGTTTTAAAGGATGTTATAATCATGGTTGAGGACAGGGTTTTAACATTCGAGCATTAAATAGAAGAAAACTTGAGCTTCATACAATAGTGGTAGAGCACATTTCAGATTCTTAGGTACAATATCAATGTCAATTGCAGATTTGATAGAATGAGGAGTACCTGGAGCAGTAATTAATGAGAATCCCCAATTTCTAGGAGCTTGATGAGCATCTTCGGGTCATATTTAAGCATTATAACTTCCAAGGGTAAAGTATTGAGAGATAGAGGATGAAATTGAATTCTTCATGCATTTAGTTCTAGATTACAAGAAATATTCCTAGAAAACATATATATATTTTAATATCGAATACAAATGGCAAGTGTAGAAGGTCAATAACAAAACAAAATCTAGATTATCAGGAAGTGGGCGAGGAATCGAGGGATCGGGTGGCAGTTAAATAGAGCTTTCTAGATTTTTTGTGATTAAAACTTAGATATAGTTTATTTCTAGATAGACTTGGTTTTCTAATGCTGTCAATAATTTGTTCTTTGTATTTTATTTATAAAAGTTGATCATTTTGATGAAAAAGGAAAGAGTTCCAGCCAAGGGCTGAGGTAGGATAGAACAAGCTTCCACGGTTGGTTGCAGCCAATCATGTATTTATTTTGATTCCCTTAATATGAAGAGGCTTTGGAGTGATTATAGTCAAGATGAGCCCTATTTTGTTTTATTATGAATTGATCAATTATGCATTGTTCATGATTTTGTTCTATGTATGGTCCGTAGGAATTCATACTATAATTCTTATGAGTTATCTACATGTTTATGAAGGATCTGGAATGGGATTAGCTTACTTTGTCTATAATTTCACACTCGCAAATATTTCTATTACAACATGTTACAATTATACATATGCAGCAGCCATTTTCCCATGTCATATTTACCTGTTCATAAACTCTCATACATATCTACTTTTCCACACCATTAATATTTCTCTAATCTTGACTCTCTTGCAGTCAAGAGTTAACTTTAGTGATAACATGTACATTAGCCAACTATATGAAGTAATAGGCTGCTCAAATATATAATTACATGATATATTCAAAACTACTAGGTTGCTATTCGAATTGGTAAAAAAGAAGGCTTACTAAAACAAGTCAAATCCCCCATAGGTGCAAAAAGGACTTTCCAAATCCATGAATATCCTAACGAATTAGTTAAAGATAGTGGGAAAGCTAATAATTGGTGGAAAGAAAAATCATTCATGCTTTTGTATGGAGAAAAGGAAGGAGGATGATGTGGTCAAAAAACAAGGCAAGTTCCCTTAGACTAGCCTTTCCTTTATGGCTTAAAAAACTGTTGTAAAGCAAGGCAGCTTTCAAAAAAGAGTAGATATGTGCTTAAGGAACCAGGAATAAAGAAGACATGCTAAATATGTTTCCAGGATGATTCCAAAGTGCTCCATGACCCAGTTTAGCAAGTATTGACTTCTAGGAACATGTAGAAGTCAACTAGCATAGAGAGTGAATCTAGTAATCTAGGAATAAGACAAAAATGATTTAATTAATGTCAAATATGGGTAACTATGGGTTAATTATTCTAACAACATTATGTTGGATTTCCATTGATATGTTTGCAAAATTTGTTCAACATATAATCTCATGAATGTAGATTATAAAATTGGGAAGCCTTTAAGAAAATAAAAAATACCACATGATAAAGATTTTATTGTTTGCAGCAGAATTTATTAATATTATAGATTCCTCCATGCACCATATTGTCTATATTTTCCTTCATTAATTTATCCTTTCATCCTCCTTACAACTTTACACAAATTTTCTTGTTTATTTTTGTGTTTGGGTCCTCATTATGCTTGAATTTTATGAAGAAATGAACAGAAGGTTTTGAGACAATTGCACTTGACCATAACTCTTTTTCAATGACAAAATATTAATTACCAAACTATTTAAACATGATATCAAATATTGAATTGGATATACACTAACAAGAAATATCAATTGATTACAAAATATAGGCTTGCTATTGAGTGTGCAAAATATAGCCTTGCTGGTGATGTAAGCTTGATATCTGTTATTTTCCAATATGGTAAACAAGCACCTTATTTTATTTTTTCTTACTGTGGTTTTTTTACTTTTGGAAAATTAATGATGAAATTTTTAAGGATTAGAGTGAAGAATGAATATCTTGCATGTGGATCATTTCTCCATTCATAGTGACTTATGAGAATTCTATACATTTTGTATTTTTCCCTGCAATAACTTATTTGTCAATGTATTTTTAGTTAGAACTTGAAACCTCTTACATATGGATGTGGATACTATATCAAAAAACCAAACTGGTGTCTTCAGCAAGATGCACAGTATCCCCTTCCATTCTCTACTACCCAATGGTCTCTTGTTGGCCATGGGATTTACCTATCCTACCTGGAATTGATTGTCTTAAATTGACTGACCACAACAAAATATAGAATGGCTACAGGATTACAATCACATTCTAATATCTATAATGTGTTTTTCCTGAATCACTCTACAATATTAGGATCTAGTTGAAACTCTACCACCTATTCTGCATGATGACTTGCATTGATATAGAGGCCAAAGTAGGATCCCTTTGAATGATAGATCTCATTTTCCTCTTGCTCAAATTCTGTCCTTTTTGGATGAATTTTTTTTTCAAGCTTCTGTTCTTTTTGTTTGTTTATGTGCGACTTTTTTTTGGTCTTGTTAATTGGTTGGGTTAGAGGCTTGAGTTAGACTAGGTTTTTAGCTTGATTATTGGGATGCTTTGGTTAAATTGGGGCTAGTAGCTTGCTAAGGGTTTGTTTCTATCTAGGTAATAATGAAGCTAACTCTATTTTTAAAAGAAGGATTTCGGTATCCTTGATTCTATATTCCTTCCCCTCTTTTCCAATATTAATAACATTTGTTGCTTCTAAAATATAATATCATCCCATCTTCTGAGTTCCAGCCAACAATTTTACAAGGAACTTAATGGAACTTTTATCGAAACGTATATATTTAGATTATAGTATCTAGTTATATATGTAACTTCAACTCTTAATAGGAAAGGACAATCACTTTTTGGAACTGTCTCACAGTAGTAAACAAATTATTATTCTGGAGGTCCCTTTCTATTTTTTTTAACACTACTAGACTGTGATGTGTCATGTCTTGGTTCTATGTGATAATGTGGTCATTTTCTTTGACTTTATTTAAAAAATTATTTCCCTAGTCGATCTCTTCTTTAAAACGAATTCACCACATATAGGATAAGGAACAAAGGATGAGGACCCAAGCTACAGCCAATTCCATCAAGTTATGGCAGTGGACCCCACACCAATTCTAGCAGCAAAATTTACTAGGACCACCAATCTTATAGGAAGAAAAATATTATTGAAACACGCGCTCCAAGCTACCGTGTTATCTCCCAAAATAAATTTATTTGGATAATATGAAGAATTCTATTCATGTAATGAAATATCTCAAGATGACTAACAAATTGGCGGTCTATGTTTTTGATATGGTTGAAAAATTTGGAAGTTATAGCTTTCGGTGGCTTAGGTGAGGTTCTTAATAGCTCATTGGCCACCGAAAGGATATGTTTCGGTGGCTAACAGTTTAACGCGAGATAAAAGTAAACCACTAAAAGTGGGCCCGAGTGAGTAAAATGCAAAAAACACTTTCGGTGGCTTAGGCGATACTTCAAATGACTCATTAGCCACAGAAAAGTGTTGCTTTCGGCAGCTTAGGGAAAATACCAAGGAGGGTGTTAATCACCGAAAGCGAACAGAAAGCGACAGGGGAAAAAGACCTTTCGGTGGCTTAGGTGAGACTTCAGACATCTCTTTAGCCACCGAAAGGTGATGCTTTTGGAATCTTAGCGAACAGTCGAAGACATGCTTTAATCACCGAAAGCAGGTGAAAAGGCGTTGGGGAAAAAGCGCTTTCGATGGCTTGGGTGAAAGCTATGACGTTTCATTAGCCACTGAAAGGATAGGTTTTTGGCGGTTAAAGGGAATTTTCGGCGAGGCCACTATTCGCTGAAAGCTGGGTTTCACCGTGAAGTTGGGAAAATGGTTTCGGTGGCTTAGGTGAAAGGGATATCATTCCATTAGCCACCGAAAGCCATCATTTCGGCGACTAGCAGAAAAACACCCGAAGGATGTGAACCACCGAAAAGGTAAAATGTGGAAACGGTTAGAAAGCAGTCAAATTAGACCCTGTCAGCAAGATAAATGATCAGTGAAGGGAATGACAAACCACCAAAAGGATGTGAGCCTACATAACTGTGTGTGGAAATAAGTGAAGGAGTTCATTATAAAACTGATAAAGGACTGATAGGATCTGAAGCCTTCATTTTTCTTCCACTTGTCCAAAAGAACAGCAAAAAATCTCACTGGGGATCCAGGTTGATTTGAAGTATGATTGCTTGGCAAGGGTTATCGAGAAGATCAACTGCAGCCATCACCTTATGACCTCAGCATCCATCATGAAATCAAAATCCCTCATAATCAGTGCCAAAACACCAGTACATTTCACCTTCGACCTTAGCATTTCTCTCCACTAGAAAGAAAGCTCTAAGAAGCAGCCTACTAACACACTGTCATACAGAACTTAAGACTATTTTTGCAAGTACCCAGGGGTGGCATTTAGTAAGATGAAGAAGGGAGGACCTGCTCTCAGGCAGGAGTTGGGAGATATTATCTATTTGGAAGCACATCCACAGGTTTGTAAACTTTTCCAGGATGCTGGATTCTACAGGTTTTCTGAGAAGATACAAGGTTCCCATCAGTAGGTGGTTGAGGCATTTGCCCTCTCATTTGATGGCTCTAAGGTAGTCATAGGCAAAGAGGAATTTCACATAAATGAAACCCTAGTCACTAAAGTGACTGAAATCCCTAGCACAGGATAAAAATGGTTCAAAACCACCATACCAAAAGATGTAGAGTTCAGGTCTTACCTAAATCCAGAGCATAGAGGAGTGGTGTGAGAGAAGAGTGTGCCATCATCTTGGTTAGAAGAGCGGTGGCAGCAACTGTTGAAGGCCATTGTGGTCTACATAACATGTGAAGGAAGATATAACAGAGCCATGATCTACCATTTCAAATTAATGAACCACTTCACAAGTAAAAGCCCACTAAATTTTCCCTTTTACTTACACAGGATTTTGGGAAAAATGGCACACCAGGTGAAGGCTCAGCCCACCAATATTGCTGGAAGAATGTCTCACCATGGTCTTATCCAACTGTTGATCCAAGATTTTCTAAAAAGAAGTAATATGGCATGGCCTTATTTCTTGTTTTGGAATGGATTTGAGACAGGCCTTCAGCCAGAAGAGAAGGGGATGTCTCCTGCCAAAAAGTCCAGCACACCAAGGAGTGGGAGAAGAAAGAGAAGGGCTATATCCCCAGCAGAAGCAGAATAGCCTCCCTCCTCTTCCAAAGCCAAGAAGGTAAAAAGGAACTTCGATTTCAGTGAGAAGGCCCAGGAAGTTGCAGCACACAGTGAGAACATTTTAAACCTTCCCTACTCATATTATGAAGAGGATCAAGAGGAAGGTGTAGGCCTAGCTCTGCAGATTGTAACAGTGACTAAAGAACTACCATCCCCTACACTAAAAGAGCAAGAGGAACCAGCATAGAAGGCTTCCTCCAGCAAGCCCAAAACTCAAAGGATAAATCAATTGCTGAGGCAAGTGTATGAGATGGAGATTTTGGAAAGGGAAATAAAGAAAAATAATGTTGCATTGACCAGTAGGAACAAGCTACTACATAATTCTTACCTAGAGCAGAGAGAAAGATATATTTTCTTAAAAATACTGAATACAAGGTACTTAAAAGACAATACTAGATTGTACAGGATGATTAGGCTCCAAAGACTGCAATGATTAGGCTCCAAAGACTGCAACTGAAGGAGGCTAAGGAAAACCCTAGCAACCACCCCACATTGGAAACCCTAGACAAAGCTGCAGTTAGCCTTCAGCCTCCAGAAACAAGCCAGGCTGTTGTTAACCCTCCTATCACAGAGCCTGCTGAAGAAGAAAGCTGAGTAGACAAACCTAAAAGAACATTTTTGGAAGAAACCTAATAATTTTTGGAAAACAGGGCTTTTGGTGGCTTAGGCGGACGCTGGGGCAGTTCATTAGCTACTGAAAGCACCGCTTTCAGCAGCTAACGGTTCTCATAGTCTAGCCTCTTAACCACCAAAATCAGACAGAAGCTTAAAATTAAATTTTGGCATGAAGGACAAGTTTTGGGCAAATATAGATGGCTCAGCAACAAAGTCTGAAGATGAAGGATGCAGAGGAAAGCATCAGGAAAGATCTATTTTAGTTTTACTATGACATGACAACAGAAAAGGTCACCAACACCTAGCTGTCAAAATAAAGCAATGACTTAACTAGTAGAGGTCCAGTGGCAGTGATTTCCAGCAGTTACCTTAGTTATCTAAAGGTTCATATAGTGAACTAATTCTACAATTAGTTAGACAAGTAGTTAATTAGGGTTTTTTAACCTAAGTTGCAAAAAACAATTAATTTGTGTATTTTTGTTAAAAGAGATCCAAGTTTTTAGGATCTGAGTATTTTGTAAAGGCTATAAAACCTAAGTCTTATTTTATTAAAAGGGTTCGACTTCGGGGACTTGTATACCATACTATTTCCAGCTTCTCATTTTGATCATGATTTAATATAATCCCTTTTGTTATCATTTGTTCAGCTTCCATTTCTGTCTTTCATGTTCTTATGCTTGAATGTGTTATTCAGGTTATATTCAAGTTAATTAATGACTGATAGTTGTCACCGTATTGGCATGTTGATGTGATTTGAATTATAAGTACCATCCTTATCATGATTTATCCATTTATATGCATCTGTTTTGTGTGTAAATCTGCTAGCCTGATGAGTTCTCCATCCCTGCACCTTATTGTCAACCTCTGAACAGTGGTAACTAAAATCCTTGTACCTAATTGAGTTTCATGCATGTCTTGAGAGTGGAAGGTCATATAAGTCACTTGACTTGATCCATATTAGAAAACCCCAAAAACATTGTAAGTTACCAGGCATCCTCGAGCTGCAAACTAGAGGATTTTCTTGGAGTGATAACAAATTGGCACCGCTGTCAGGGAGAGGAGACTGAAGCTCAGCTTCCCTGGGAGACAACATAGATCCATGCTTTGATGATAGACAAAGCTTGGACACTATTCTGGTTGTAATTATCTATGTGGAAACTCCATTGAAATAAGGTGGCTTCAAGAAGATGAAGTACCAAAGCAAACCCTCAGGGGCCACTAGCAACACCAGTTTCAGATCCAAAAGAGATTATGAGAAGAGCTAGGGCTTCACTAAGGCAGACTAGTAGTGCTGCAAAGGAAGCTACATCAGGTATTTCAAGAAATATTTCTGCGATTATTTCTTCTGTTGAAACAATTAATTCTCAGGAATTTACAAATACATTAAAAAATTCTAGGGTTTGGTCATCTTCAAGCACTGCTGCTCGTGAAGATCCAATCCCTGGTGACTCCAATGGGATAAGGTTACCGCCACCACCTTCTCAGCTACTAGCTACATCAATACTACCTTCCTCCACCCTTTCCATACCCATTTCCAATATGGCTACCCCTCAATTGACCAAAATGGAAAGGATCCTGGTAGCTAGGTATGCCCCCCTAAATTTTCCTGATCCTCTCTCGGTCATGCCCACAAGAAATTACCTCAAGTACATGCCTAAGTTCATAGGAGAGGGAGATTTCATAGCTGAAGAACATCTAGAGGCATTTTACAGTTATGCTGAGAACATTAACATAGAACAGGAAGAAGTGTGGACTAGGGTTTTTGTACAAATCCTAGATGGTTAGGCTAGGAAATGGTTCAAAGAACTGCCTGCTGGATCAGTGGCGGGCATTGAAGCCCTAGATGAAATATTTCTAAAACATTGGGGAGAGAGGAGAGACCACCTCTATTATATCACAAAGTTCAACAACTTGAAAATAGAGAATGGGGAGTCTGTCTCCAACTTCACCAAGAGGTTCAACAATATGTGCAGCAAGATCCCCACTGAAATCAAGCCCACTGATACCTCAGCCAGGATAACTTATGCAAATTCCTTTGAATCTGACTTCCGCCTGCTTCTCAGAGAAAGGAGGTCTTCCTCCCTATCACTCATGTAGGATGTTTCCCTAGAGGTAGAATCAAACATTGTGGCATCTCAGAAGGTCAAAGGAAAGATAGACAGGAAGAAGCAGCCAGTAGACCTGATTGGGGCTTCTTCATCAGAAAACAAGATTGACAAAATGACCAAACTGTTAGATAACCTAACTATTTAAATGTCTAAGCTGAAGGATTGAGGATAGATACCTGTGAGGGGAAAAGGGCCAAGTGATTTTGCTCCCCAAAACCCTAATTTTGTCCCTTATAGAGGAGGAAAACCCCCAGTTCATATTCTTAGAAGGGAAAGGAATCAAGGGGAAGATCATAGAATAAGAGATCCATTTCAGAATGTTGTATTATAAGAAGATCCATAATTCATTAAAGAATAAGGAGAAGCTGAAGACACTATCCACTGCATGGAGGATGAGGTAGACTATTCTTTTTTGACACAGGCAGAATATGAGGAAGCCCTAATTGATGAGCAGGTCAGTGAAGGAGCTGTATATCAAACTGATGGTCAGGGAGGGTACAATTTGAGGTCCAAGCTAGTTGCTCCTCTTAAAAATAATGTTGTACCTATCAAACAACCTACTACACCAGATAAAAAGGCTCATGTTTTACCAAAGAAAATGGTTGTCATTCAAAAACCATTGCAAAAACTAGCACCTTCAGCAAGCCCTAACCATGTCCAACTCAAAGCTCCAGTACATGAGGTAAGGTTTCCTGATAGACTGCATTATTCTTTCAACCTTGAGTCATAGATTCAGAAATTGAAGATCCCTTTCCCAGTAATTGAGCTAATGAAAAATGATGCATTCAAGTCTTCCATTCTGAATTCTCTTCAGCCAAAGGTGCATATTGATACTGACTTTGTAAATATGCAAGATGACAAACCTGTTGTAACCCTAGGCCCCGTGATCGAAGACCTAAAGGACTCATGCCCACCTTTCTATATATCCTTGAATATCCATGATAAATTCCTTCATAACTGTCTGCTGGATTCAGGAGCTTCTCATAACCTAATGCCAAAGGCTATGATGGATGATCTTGGTCTCAGCATTACAAATCCCTACCATGATTTATTCTCCTTTGACTCCAGAAAGGTCAAGTGCTTAGGCCTCATCAAAGACCTTGTCATGAACCTAACTCAACTACCTTCAAAAAGCACCATGATGGACATTGTAGTGGCTGATATCCCTCCCAAACTTGGTCTATTGCTGTCTCGATCATGGATCAAAAGACTAGGTGGCACCCTTCAGATGGACCTTACATATGCCACTATCCCAATGTTTGGAGGGGAGAGCAAGAGGCTTTACAGGGAAAATCATCTGGCCTACATCATAAGCAATGAGAACAATTCAGTGAATCACCCCATCTATGCAGTAGACATGGATTTTGGACCATGCATTCTGCAAATAGATGATTCTCAACAAAAGTCAATCTAGCTTACTAAGCCCACCTATTAGCAGCCTAAAGAAGTGACCACAGTAGTTTGGAACATGTATTTTGATAGAGCTAGCACTCAAAGCTCAGCAGGTGTAGGTGTAGTATTGATCTCTCCATCCAAGGAAAATATTCATTTGTCTTATAAGCTTGATTTTAAAACCACTAACAATATAGCAGAATATGAAGCCTTATTGCTAGGACTTACAGCTACCAAGGAGATGGGGATCATGTGGATGAGAATTTTTGGGGATGCAGACCTTATTATACAGCAGGTCAACAACACTTTTCAGACAAAAAATGTTAGACTAAAGGCCTAAATGGATGAGGTATGGAAACTCAGAGACTCCTTTATGTTTTTTGAACTGTTATATATACCTAGGGCTTTGAATCACCTGGCTAGTTCCCTATCCATCTCTGCAAGTCTGTTTGTTCCTCCTTTACCTCCTAAGCTCAACTATGATGTTCAGGTTAAGCACAGACCTTCCCTGCCAGATAATGTCAAATTTTGGAAGGTGTTTGAGAATGATGATGAGCTTAGCAAATTCCTTCAGCTAGTAGATGAATTCTCTGATATATGTATAGATCAGGAAAACCTAAACATGGAAGAATCCAAACATCTCAAGTTGAAAGATAAAGTGGTTGATCAGAACATTGTCCAATTACCCAGTAATTATATACCTCGGGGTCTAGTACCTCTGGAAGATCTTTTTGATCATAATGGCATCCCTTTCAAGCCTGCCAAAAAGGAGCAAGACCCTATTATCCAAGAGCAAAACATAGGTAGCCAAAGAAATCCAAAACTGATAAATCTATCCACTGAGTTGACTGCTGATCAGAGGTCCAAATTTTACAGCCTGATAAAAGAATTTGCTGATATTTTTGCTTGGGAGTATAGTGACCTGAAAACCTATGACACCAATATCATCCAGCATAGGATTCCTTTGGAGAAGGACACCCTCCCTTTCAAGAAGAAGTTGAGATCCATCATTCCTCTCCTACTACCTGTAATTGAAAAAGAAATACATAAGCTCCTCAAAGCCAAAATCATAATCCCCCTCAGGTATTCCAAGTGGATTGCCAACCTAGTGGTGGTAAGGAAGAAGAATGGGGAAATCAGGTTGAGTGTGGATTTTAGAAACTTGAATAAATGTTCCAAAAAAGACAACTATCGACTGCCCAAGATGGAACACTTGTTGCAAAGAGTCTCAAGGGCTAGGGTTATGTCATTTTTGGATGGCTTCTCTAGATACAACCAAGTTGTTGTGCACCTTGATGACCAAGAGAAGACTGCCTTTACCACCCCCTGGGGCACATTCATGTATGCTAAAATGCCATTTGGGCTGATGAATGTTGGGGCTACTTTTCAGAGATCCATGGACCTAGCTTTAGGAGGGTTGAAAGATAAATTTGTGCTTATATACTTGGATGACCAAACTATTTACTCTCATAGCCATCATGACCATTTGCAACATTTGAGGAGGGTGTTTCTGGTGTGTAGAAGGTATGGAATATCACTCAATCCTAAGAATTCCCAATTTGCACTCAGTGAAGGGAAATTCCTAGGTCACATAGTCTCAGTTGAAGGTGTAAATATTGATTTGGTAAGGGTGGAAGCAATCCAGAAGTTGTCCATACCGAGGTAAAAAAGGGACATTCAATCCTTTTTGGGTAAGATAAAATTTGTTAAGAGGTTCATCCCTAATTTACCCGAGCTGGTAAAGCACATAACATCCATGCTGAAAAAGGATGCAAAAATAAAATGGACTGACCAGGAAAGAAGCTCTTTCAAAGACATCAAGAAGGCTATCATGGAGGCCCCAACCCTGATTAGTCCTAACTATACCAAGAGTTTTTATATCTTCTCTTTTTCATCCTATGACACAGTGGCAGCTGTGCTATTACAAAAATATAATGAGGGTCTTGATCATCCAATTGCATCTTTAGCAAAACCTTGAGAGATGATGAGTTGAAGTATGATCCAATTGAGAAATAGGCTTATGCTCTCATAAAGTCATTGAAGACTTTCAGAATTTACATTCTCCATGCAAAAGTCCTTGCATATGTCCCTTCAACTGCTATGAAGGATGTTTTGACTCAGCTTGACATTGATGGAAAGAGAGCTAAGTGGATTTCCAAGCTCATTGAGCTTGA
The DNA here is from genome assembly GCA_001517045.1 of Pseudotsuga menziesii. Lineage (NCBI taxonomy): Eukaryota > Viridiplantae > Streptophyta > Pinopsida > Pinales > Pinaceae > Pseudotsuga > Pseudotsuga menziesii. The sequence goes on along the minus strand of LPNX010457646.1, from coordinate 14,706 downwards.
TATAGAGGTAAATCCCACTAAGCTAGTAAAGGGACTAGGTTTGGCCAAACTCATGGCTAAAGAAAACTGTGAACTAATGGGGATAAACTTCACCTGTGTCAAATCAGCAAAAGTGCAAACTGTGGTAGTAGCAAAAGTAGATCAAGATCAGAATGGCATTCCACCAGTGGCTGAAAACCTATCTTCATGTGAGTGGTACTCAGGTATTATTCATTTTTTGTAGAAATTAGAAGTTCCTCTTGATCTCACACCTAATCAAGCACGATCTCTTAAATTAAAGTATGTTAAGTTTTACATAGTTGACAACCTATTGTACTGGAAAGATCTGTCTGGAGTTTTGTTGAGATGTCTGGATAAGGAAGAATCAGATCAGGTAATGCACCACTTTCACTCCATCACATGTGGGGGCCACCATTATTGGAAGACCACAACCCACAAGATCCTAAGGGAAGGATACTATTGTCCAGTCCTTTTTGCTGATGTATGTACTTTTGTAAGGGCCTATGACCAGTGCTAAATATTTATAGGGAAGCAGCAGCTCAAATCCTTTCCCCTTAGGCCTATTGTGGTGAATGGGCCTTTTCAGCAATGGGGTATGGATTTCATAGGTGAAATAAATCCATCTTCTAGTGGGCAGCATAAATGGATCCTAGTAGCCACAAAATACTTTACCAAATGGATAGAGGCAATACCCACCAGGAATGCCACTCATCAGGTCATCATGATATTTTTATATGAGAATATATTTAGTAGGTTTGGCTTCCTAGTAAGGTTAGTAATTGATAATGCACCAGCTTTCAAAGCCGGGGCATTCGTGAGAATGTGTGAGTCAATGGGCATTCATCTGATGCATTCCACATCCTATTGTCCTCAAGGAAATGGCCTAGCTGAGTCATCCAACAAAATTCTAGTCAGGATCATCAAAAAACTATTAGAGACAAATCAGAAAAGTTGGGATTCTAAGCTTAAGTTTTCTTTATGGGCTGATAGGGTAACAGACAAAAGATCTATAGGGACTTCTCCATTCAAGTTAGTTTATGGTACTGAGGCCATTTTTCCAATTCAGCTCATTCTGCCAGTGGCAAAATTATTTCAAGAAGAGGAAGATGAATCAAATGATATGGTGAGGAGGATGATGGATTTGGTGGAGTTGCAGCAAGTTAGGGAACAAGTGATAGGAAAATTATAAGCCCATCAACAGAGGATAAAGGTCATCTTTGACAAAAGGGGAAAAGTAGACAACTTTCAGGTTGGAGATTGGGTCCTCAAGTGGAATGCTGTCAGACAGGACAAGGGAAAACATGGAAAGTTTGATTCTTTGTGGATTGGCCCTTTTGTGATATATGAGGTACATAAGAATAACACCTTGAAATTGCAGAATCTGGAAGGGGAAGAGGTGTTTGATGTCCCAGTGAATGGGCGGTTTCTGAAACTTTACTTTATTTGAGGCTCTAAGGCCTTGTCATTGTAAATTAGTAGTTAGTAGGTTGTTTTTGCTTACAGAATAAACTCCATGCCCAATGGAACAATAAATGATAGTGTCAAGTTTTTAGTTGTTTTCAGGGAAAGGCATTTTGGTCTAGGATTCTTGGGACCTCCCTGGGAGGTTCCCATCCCCAAGTAGGAGCTAGATGTTATCTCCCAAAATAAATTTATTTTGATAATATGAAGAATTCGATTCATGTAATGAAAGATCCGAGGATGACAAACAAATTGGCAGTCTCTATTTTTTATATGGTTGAAAATTTTGGAAGTTATATCTTTCGGTGGCTTAAGCAAGGTTCTTAATAGCTCATTAGCCACCGAAAGGCTACGTTTCGGCAGCTAATGGTTTAACACAAGATAAAATTAAACCACCGAAAGCGGGCCCGAGTGAGTAAAATGAAAAAAACACTTTCAATGGCTTAGGCGAGACTTCAAATGACTCATTAGCCACTGAAAAGTGTTGCTTTCGGAAGCTTGGGGAAAAGACCAAGGAGGGTGTTAATCACTGAAAGCGAACAGAAAGTGACAGGGGAAAAATCCATTTCAATGGCTCAAGCGAGACTTCAAAAATATCATTAGACACTGAAAGGTGATGCTTTCGACAGCTTAGCGAACAATTGAAGACAGGCTTTAACCACTGAAAGCAGGCAAAAAGGCGTTGGGGAAAAAGTGCTTTCGGTGTCTTCGGAAAAAGCTCTAATGTTTCATTAGCCACTGAAAGGACAGGTTTTCAGTGGTTAAAAGGAATTTTCGATGAGGCCACTATCCGTCGAAAGCTGGGTTTCACCACGACACTGCGAAAACGGTTTCGGTGGCTTAGGCGAAAGGGATATCATTTCATTAGCCACCGAAAGCCATCATTTTGGCGGCTAGCAGACAAACTCCTGAAGGCTGTGAACCACCGAAAAGGTAAAATGTGGAAATGGTTAGAAAGCGGTCAAATAAAACCCCGTCAGCAAGATAAATGATCAGTGAAGGGTGTGACAAACCAGCGAAAGGACGTGAACCTGCATAACTGCATGTGGAAATAAGTGAAGAAGGTCGTTATAAAACTGATAAAGGATTGATAGGATCTAAAGCCTTCATTTTTCTTTCACCTGTCCAAAAGAACAACAAAACAGCTCATCGAGGATCCAGGTTGATTTGAATTATGATTGTTGGGCAAGGGTTATCAAGAAGATCAACTGCATCCATCACCTTATGACCTAAGCATCCATCATGAAATAAAAATCCCTCATAATCAGTGCCAAAACCCCAGTACATTTCACCTTCGACCTTAGCATTTCTCTCCACCAGAAAGCCAACTTTGAGAAGCAGCCTGCTAACACACTATCATACAGAACTTAAGACCATTTTTGCAGGTACCCAAGTGTGGCATTTAGAAAGATGAAGAAGGGAGGACCTGCTCTTAGGAAAGATTTTGGAGATATCAACTATTTTGAAGCACATCCAGAGGTCTGTAAACTTTTCCAGGATGCTGGCTACTACAGGTTTTGTGAGAAGATAGAAGGTTCCCATCAAAAGGTGGCTGAGGCATTTTTCCTCTCATTTGATGGCTCTAAGGCAGTCATAGGAAAAGAGGAATTTCACATAGATGAAACCCTAATCACTGAACAGATTGAACTCCCTAGCACAAGAGAAAAATGGTTCAAAACCACCATACCAAAAGATGTAGCGTTCATGTCTTACCTAAAGCTTGAGCATAGAGGATTGGTGTGGAAGAAGAGTGTGCCATCATCTTGGTTAGAAGAGAGGTGGCAGCAATTATTGAAGGCCATTGTGGTCTACATAACATGTGAAGGAAGATATAACAGAGCCATGATCTACCATTTCAAATTAATGAACCACTTCACAGGTAAAATCCCACTAAATCTGCCCTTTTACTTACATAGGAGTCTGGGAAAAATGGCACACCAGGTGAAGGCTCAGCCCACCAAGATTGCTGGAAAACTATCTCACCATGGTCTTATCCAACTGTTGATCCAAGAGTTGCTAAAAAGGAGGAATATGGCATGGCCTTATTTCTTGTTTTTAAATGGATTTGAGATAGGCCTTCAGCCAGAAGAGAAGGGGAAGTCTCCTGCCAAAAAGTCCAGCACACCAAGGAGTGGGAGAAGAAAGAAAAGGGCTATATCCCCAGCAGGAGCAGAACATCCTCCCTCCTCTTCGAAAGCCAAGAAGGTAAAAATGAACTTGGATTTCAGTGAGAAGGGCTAGGAAGTTGCAGCACAGAGTGAGAACATTTTAAACCTGCCTTACTCAGATTCTGAAGAGGAGCAAGAGGAAGGTGTAGAACTAGCTCTGAAGATTGTAGTAGTGACTGAAGAACTACCATCCCCTACACCAAAAGAGCAAGAGGAACCAACAGAGAAGGCTTCCTCTACCAAGCCCAAAACTCATAGGATAAATCAATTGCTAAGGCAAGTGTATGAGATGGAGATTTTGGAAAGGGAAATAAAGAAAAATAATGCTGCATTGACCAGTAGGAACAAGCTGCTACATAAGTATTACCTAGAGCAGAGAGAAAGATATATTTTCTTAAAAAGACTGAATACAAGGTACCTAAAAGACAATACTAGATTGTATAGGATGATTAGGCTCTAAAGACTGCAACTGAAGGAGGCCAAGAAAAACCCTAGTAGCCACCCCACATTGGAAACCCTAGCCGAAGCTGTAGTTAGTCTTCAGCCTCCAGAAATAAGCTAGGCTGCTGTTAACCCTCCTAGCACAGAGCCTGCTAAAGAAGAAAGCTGAGCAGACAGACCTAAAAGAACATTTTTGGAAGAAACCTAATAATTTTTGGAAAATAGGGCTTTCGGTGGCTTAGGTGGACATTGGGGCAGTTCATTAGGCACCGAAAGCACCGCTTTTGGTAGCTAACGATTCTGATAGTCTGGTCTCTTAACCACCGAAAGCAGATAGAGGCTTCAAATTAAACTTTGGCATGAAGGACCAGTTTTGGGAAAATATAGATGGCTCAGGGACAAAGTCTGAAGATGAAGGACACGGAGACAAGCATCAAGAAAGGTCTGTTTCAGTTTTACTATGACATAACAGCAGAAAAGGTAACCAACACCCAGATGTCAAAATAAAATAGTGACTTAACCAGTAGAGGGCCAGTGCAGTGATTTCCAGTAGTTACCTTAGTTATCTGAAGGTTCATACAGTGAACTAATTCTACAATTAGTTAGACAAGTAGTTAATTAGGGTTTTTTAACCTAAGTTGCAAAAAACAATTATTTTGTGTATTTTTGTTAAAACAAATCCAGGTTTTCAGGATCTGAGTATTCTGTAAAGGCTATAAAGCCCAAGACTTATTTTATTGAAACGGTTCAACTTCGAGGACTTGTAGACCATACTATTGTCAGCTTCTCATTTTGCTCATGATTTAATATAAGCTCTTTTGTTATCATTTGTTCAGCTTCCATTTTTGTCTTTTCTGTGCTTATGCTTGAATGTGTTATCCAGGTTATATTCAAGTTAATTAATGACTGATAGCTGTCACCCTATTGGAATGTTGATGTGATTTGAATTATAAGTACCATCCTTATCACGATTTAGATATTTATATGCATCTATTTTGTGTGTAAATCTACCAACCTGATGAGTTCTCCATCCCTGCACCTTATTGTCAACCTTTGAATAGTGGTAACTAAAATCCTTGTACCTGATTGAGTTTCATGCATGTCTTAAGAGTGGAAGGTCATATAGGTCACCTGACTTGATCCATATTAGAAAACCCCAAAAACATTGTAAGTTACCAAGCCGCCCTCGAGCTGCAACCTAGAGGAGTTTCCTGGAGTGATAACATGCCGGCTATTTGAAATTTTACTAAGTCTTAAAGAATTAACTCAACAGCACTTTCACATTGTGAAATATTGATGGACCATCACTTTGTCTCATTTTCCTGTTTGAATGTTGATTTCATGTGTAGTTTAATATCATTTCGCAATGCCATATTTTTAATTTTTCTATACATGTTTCTTGTGCGAAATGAATATGATCCGTTGGATACTTTCAAACCTCACCTGATCTGTTGATCAACGCTCCTTCTTTCTATAACCACGTTGTGCTTGAGACATTCCTTCCAAGTCCAGTAGACTGAAATAAAAGATAACCATCCCCACTAGGGATCTACAGGTCCACCATTTCAAATATCCAGACATAGTTCCATCCATTTTGGAGAAATACTAATGAAAAGCAAAAGGAAAAAATCCTCTATGGTTGACAAAATGCAAAAACAGCTGAACATGCTGATGTTGTCGACAAAAAATGCTCACATTCAAAAAGGAGCCTTGAGAGATCATCCCATACTTTTGCACTTACATTAGAATCATCTTTACCATCTTCTTCCATTGACAATCTGATATATTCTTTGTGTGCAAACCGATTCCACTCTGTCAAAGTAGTATCTTCCCATTCCATATGGATAAGGAATAGATATCAAGTTTCAAAATACATAAATTTATTAATTTAAGAACAATATTAAAAACACTTCCTGACAACTTGCATCTCTTCGGATCTGGAAGAGTAAATAACCATTCTTTCTCGAGGGCAATCATATCCACCATCTGGCATAATATTCCCTAAAAAAGGACTAGCTATTTGGTCATTCATTCCGTGTGATGCAATTGTTCCTTGTAAAATAATTGCATTTAATTTGGTGTTAGTACACCATTACCATCCAAGTCCACACGCTTAAACCAATATTCAAGACTCAGTTCAGATGACTTATCCTCCTCAGACAACATAAAGTAAATAAAGTTCTCATAGCCCATCTTACCTTTAGCTTTACTTGTAAACTTTCTAGGGACATGAGAAAATATCCTATCCACAATCTGGTATGTCAGAGCATGATTTCCATATCTTAAAAGGTTCTCTTTATCAATCAAGAAATCGCGATCTCTATCTATTAGGATTATTAATCCTCCCTTGACCATATTGTCTATTAGATTATTTATCCTAACTTAGGAACCTTAATTAATTAATTGGGTCCACTTGGCCTAATGGGGTTGTTACGAAGAGAAATCCCTATGGCTTGGGGTACCACAACAGACAGCTTGACTCTAGAAGTCAATCCTTTCCAATATGCAAGAGAAATCAAATATCTAACACTAAAGGATCAAAACTCGTACCTTATTCCGGACAGTTGAAGTAGATCCTCGTTGAGCTTTCCAACTTCAGCTTGAATTGATGAATCACTTCCTCAACAATAAGTAAAAAAGACAAGCATACTATATATATTGGTTGTAGATCTACTCTAGCATATATAATCAACAACATATAAGCATTTGAAATCATCCATGGATAAAATATTCATTCAAACATACATTATTGGACAAGAAAATATATTTCTATTAATATAAAATCAGAGATTACAATGAATACAACCTCTGTCAGCATGTCTGCAAATTAGAGAAACTAAATCCCCCACTTGGTCTTCCACCACCTCAATCCTCCATCTCTCGATAGCAAGCTCACAAGCAAAAGAAAATATTGGGAAGAACACTAAAGTGTTCCAAGGGACAAAGGGATGCAGACTCAAGCACAAGTTCTGGAAACAATGGACTATAGTTTCTTTGCTCTCAATTCTCTTATGCCTTCAATGTATCCAAAGGGTTCTTTTTATAGCTTTTCAAAGGGGTAATGAAAGGTCGAATCCGAGCGATCTCAAGGAATATGAAAGGCCAGAAGACAAGTGAGTCATATCCATGTCAAGGAAAACCCCAAAAGGATTTGGATTTTTGTACACATCCCGATGTACACGGTTTTAGAGGTCAAACCTATGTATATACGCGATAAAGGGTTTAAAAGTCACGTATAGCAATTTTCACATGTTTTTAGGGATGGTCTAGGAAACATCAAAGGACAAAAAATGGTCCAAGGGATCTAAGGAGTCTACAGAGGGACAGAGGAAGGCCATACAAGTGTGATTCACTTGGTGTGGTAAAATCAGCTATAATAGGGGCCACATGTACCAGTCAGTAGAGTGTGGGGAAAACTGCTAGACGTTAACTTCCAGTTACTGCATGTGTATGCATCATTTTGGGCTCCCCTATACCAATCCATACATTTTTGGAGCCACTAGAGTCTCGACACCAACCTCCTTCAGTTAGTTGGAGTTGGAACTAGTTATTCTTATTTAGCCCCCAGTTGCTTTCAGTTAGATAGTGCTATTTATCCATGGCTAATGCATGGTTGCATGTGGAGTAGGCACCTTTTCCCACCTACCACACTTAGTTGAACTGAGTTAACTAGCTATCACTGATTGATTGAGTTGTTGGACATCTTGGAGTTGATTTGTTGGACTCCGATATTGATTGAGATGCCATGAGTTAGATAGTCAGTTAGATACAGTCAAATCCAATGGATAGATTCGAATTGCTACCTAATGCATTCAAATTATTTTCTTATGTAAACTATTGTAACACCGTATTTTATTATTATGAATGATACTATAAATTTCTGAGCAATACTCATTTGTTTCATGTGTGGTTTGTTTTGTTCAGTTTGTATCTTCATTCTCCATTTACTGCAAACATTAATAGAACTATCTGCTTGAATATATAAATGTAATTCAAATTCTAATATGGTATCAGATCCTTATCATGCAAGTTTCATGCTTGTTTCTCCCCATTGAACATAAGAAGTAGATGGGTTTCCACATAAGTCACCTATGATGATTTGATAGATCTGAATTTATTTAGAGTAGTGGAGAGGGCATGGCATACCCTGAAAACATGTTCATGTCGAGAGGAAAAGCATGATTCTAACATAGTTTGAATATTTTAGTTTTGCAATGATATTTTGCAGGTTCAACTTCATATGGATTCAATATTATCAGTTCCTCTTCTTACTCCATCCACAAGATATTCAGAATGGAACTTGAATATGATTGCATCTCTGAAGAGGCAGTGTCTCTATGAGGTATATATGGTACTTGTTAAAGAGTCTTATGAATATGAGAATGACTAGCTAAATGACGGTGATAGAGCTTATGGAACAATATGTATGGCTTTTTGGAGGTCTCCAAGCTTGCGTTACCTTAATGATTTTGCAAAATCCCCAAAAGATGTCTGGACAAAATTGGATAGAAACTTTGGGAAGCACAATGATGATATTTATAGAAATTTGGAGGGAACATTCAGAACCACAAGATTTATTTACTCAAAATTCTTGACCTCTACTCTCTCTGATGAAATTTTTCAAGATGAAGAAGAAGCAGAATCTTCCTCACAGTCAATTCAAATTGAAGAATGTCTCCTTGGAGTGACTCCTTCTCCTGTTGCTCCGGAAGTTTATGAGATCTCTGATATCTCATCTCCTCACATGGCTAATTCATAAGAATAAATTTGAATATATGTTATTGAAGAAAATATCTCCTTCCATTCTATGCAAAAATTCTCCAGTGATTCTTCTATTATAAATTATGTGCATAGTTTACCGGTGATTGCTCCAGGAAAAGGAGAGGAATTTGATTTATCTGTCTCTAATTATTTTGATGGTGTGCAGATAAGTAATTATTTGGATATTTTTGAAATAATATCATATTTTAGGAGTGATCCATTCACTCTCATTGATATAGATATTCCAACAAATTCCTACATGATTGCATGCACCGATACTCAGGGTTTTGAAGAAGGAGAAAACTGTGCATCTACCATCTCGGTGGAGCACACTCTTGGATCTGATATGGAATTTGATGGATATGATATGATATTATTTGTAATTATCTGATATTACTTGGTTTGAGGGTTCAATAGATTTCATTACTTCTTTTAGTTGTTCTCATCAATTTTGGTGTGAAGAAACAAGTACCAAAAATCTTTTTCAAAAGTTCTACTGGGGATTTGATGACAGTTTTCTCTCATGAGTTTGCTGATATTATATTTTGTAAATATTTGGATATTTTGGAAATAATTTCAGATTGTAGGAGTGATTCAAACACTCTCATTTATATTGAGATTCTAGCAAATTCCTACATGATTGCCTTTAGCAATATTCAGAATTTTGAAGAAGGAGAAAATTGTGCATCTACCATCTCGGTGGAGCAAACTCTTGGATCTGATATGAACTTTATTGAATATGATATCATATTATTTGTATCTAATCTGATATTAATTGGTTCTAGGATTAAATATCTTTCAGTACTTGTTATAGTTGTTCTCATCAATTTTGGTGTGAAGATACAAGTACCGTAAGTGTCCTTCAAAATTGTTGCTGGGGATTTGATTTCATTCCACACTTTTGGATCTGATATGGACATATTTGGATCTGATATGATATTATTTGGATATGATATGATATTACTTGGTTCAATATTTTAGGTCCATTATATTTCAATACTACTTGTAGCTAGTTTCATCAATTTTGGTGTGACAAATCAAGTACCGCAAGTCTGCTTCAAAATTGTTGCTGGGGATTTGATTTCACTTCACATTTTTGGATCTAATATGAACCTATTTATGTCTGATTTATTTTATGATTTGATAATATTTGGTTCAGGTTTTAAGATTCAAAAGCTTACAATATTCCTTGTAATATGTTTCATCAACTTTGGTGTGACAAATCAAGCACCGCAATTCTCCTTCAATTTTGTTGTTGAGGATTCGATGTAGTTCTCTCTTATGAGTTTGCTGAAATTATATTTTGTGAAATATTGGTTATTTATGAAGTTATATCAGATTATAGATCTCAAGCATTCGCTCTCCATAGTCCAAGGGCTTCTACTTTTGGTTACATGCTCATCCCCTCACAGAACTAGTAAAGTTGGAGAAATTCTGCATCCACCTGGACACTTGCTCCTAACACTTGGGGCTGATTTTTCCTCACATGGTTTGATTTTCAAGGCTGAAATATATAATTTTCTTGGTTGATCCTCACATGGTTCAAATTTTCAAGAACCTTTTCTCTCTCATCAGTTGGTTTCAGCTGCTCTACATGGGTCCACTTTTCATACTGCAACTGTCTATATTCCTAATCCAGTTGGGTGCATTATTCTTCTTCCAAAGTGAAACATTCCTCCAAACATAATAAATTTGTTTGGATTCAGAGGTTCACATGCACATATTCAAGATGTTGCTGCACAGAAGAACTAGAATACTGCATTACTGCTACAAATTGTAGCAAAATAATTTGCAATTAACTTGTATTTCCTGATTTTTACTTATCTTGAAAGGGGGGGTTTTCCGATGAGGTTTTCTCGGTTTCCTCGGTTGTATTAAGAAGAATTATTTCTTTTAGATTGTATTTGGGTGACCTATGGTCTTGTTA